>CAAKHD010004494.1:243354-258944 GCA_901007705.1 Fistularia tabacaria
CGTAAACTACACAATGACTCCAAGGAGAGCCTTCTGTGCAGATCTCCTTCTGCTTGGTAGCCAGCAGGAGATCTGCACAGAAGGCTCTCCTTGGAGTCATTGTGTAGTTTACGGCTCCCCACTGTGTAAATCCAGGAAACAGCAAACATCAGAAACATGCATTTAGAATGATTTACAAACGATATGAAGTCGTAAAAGGTTGTTTCTCTACATGTTTGAGCCTCATTGTTAGTTTGATATTTGGGCAGTTGATACGATTAAAGTCTGAATTCTCTCTGGCTTCGCGAACCAAATATTTTGAGGCCATTCCTGTCCAATATTCAGCATCAACACTTGTAGAGACTGGAAGATCCATGGCCACAAACACTGGGAAGAATAATTTTAGGTGCAGCACTTTAAGTCATATACAGAACACTAAATGCAGTCTTTTTTTGAGGGCTAAGCAAGTTTTGATATTCTTACTGACCGTTAATTTCGACTTGTTGACAGTGTTGTCGCATCCCCAAATGAAGCAACAGCCAGGTAAGGTAGAAATGTGTTTTGTACACACATTTGTAACATACACATTGTGTTTGCCAGGCATCGCTGCAGCCACCATGTTCATGCCTGAAACAGAGAATGAACTGAATGACACCCAGCTGAGAGTTGCCTTCGACGGCGATGCAGTTCTCTTCTCAGACGAGTCAGAGGTTATTGTGAAGAAACACGGGCTGGACGTCTTCTTTGAGCATGAGAAAGAGTTTGAGAACAAACCTCTCGCACAGGTAATGTCAGTTACAAATCATAATTTCTGGGAAAAACACATTTTAATAAGAGCTGTACGTTATAACATTAAATAAGCACCTTTTCCACTTGTAAGCTGGTTTTTCACCTTTTCCAGGTGTGTACCATAAATGTACATCTGATGAGTATACTCCCAGTACAGCAGACTCGTGTCTACTGAACCATTCCTTCTCGGCCTCCATTACTATCACCCTGGTTCTTTACTGATTCGTGATGCATTTACAGCCTCAAGAAATCCACAGATGTTCAAGTGACAGTATGTCTAAGACCCCATGTTAATACAGCCCAAATTTGTGTTATAAATCAGTTTTAATATTGCTGAAACAATTCTAAAATATGCATCCCCTTTTTCCTTCTATTCAAAGAAAATGAGCACAAAGTTTTTTGTGATTTGTATAAAGTTTTTATTTCAGCATTGGATTTTCAATTCCATAAATCTGTCAGATGCATTTTTCATGTTCTAGCACGCTGGGGTGTTAGTGAGAGATTACATTCATGTTGAGCACATAACAGCCAGGACTATTTAAAGACCAGTGGCAACCCCCAACCATCTGGTTTCAGGTTTTCCACACTAATACTTCATTGTGGAACAAATGTAAATTATTTTTAATAGACATCCATCCACTTGGGCCCATGCTTACATGAGTTTACTTCGCTTTCTATAAGAACTTCTGCCCCTTATTCCTGTTTGAAGAAAACTTTTTTCCACAAGTGCGATTCTGTCATTTTCTTAGGGTCCCTTGAAGGGTTTCTTGGAGGCTCTTGGGAAGCTCCAGAGAAAATTCTATGCCAAAAACGAGCGTATGGACTGCCCCATTCGAACCTTCCTGGTAACCGCTCGTAGCGCAGCCAGCTCTGGGGCACGAGTCCTGAAGACCCTCCGTAGCTGGGGCTTGGAGATTGATGAGGCTCTCTTCTTGGCCGGAGCTCCTAAAGGACCCCTCCTGCAGAAGATTAAACCCCACATATTCTTCGATGACCAGATGTTCCATGTCGAAGGGGCCAAAGAATTGGGAACCATCTCCGCACACGTCCCCTATGGCATTGGGCAGAAATACAACCGGGGGAAACTCATTGAGCAGCAGCAGAAAACAGAGTGACCTCTTGAAAAAAATTATCAAATATGAAAAAAGCACTGCGCTTTTGTCTGCATAAAAACAGATGTGATCAATGGTTTGGTTTGATACACTATTTTTTAGGGCTTGCAAGGATTGGGGGGATTCTTGAGGTTAAAGTAGCTTTGGACTTTTCTGCTAAATATTTTATGATTTTCGACTGTATATCTGGATATATTTTCAAAGCAAGAGGTAAATGATTTGACAGTAAATTTTACTTTTTGGAGAAAAAGGTCAGATTCCTGCACTGTTGATGCTGTTTAATACTTGTTTACCCTTTTCAAATGTTTACTGCATTGGAGTGAACAAACTTTCCACTGGTATCATTAACACATGGAATGGTTTTTGACAGTGTACTTACTTTTCTTTGGATTTTCTGGGCTACTCTAGCGAATACTTATGCAGTTCCCTTTTTTTTTTTAATACACTTGAGCTTCAAAGAACACCTGATGTCAGGTTGTACACTCACTCTGTCACACCATTTCTTGTCTCGGGGTGAAAGGTGGGTTCTTTGTTTTGTTCTCTTAACTTTTGCTGTCGAGGTGCAATAGTCATTTTCCTTGAGTTTTTATCTGTTTTACATTATAAAAAACACCAATATCTTTAATATATTCTGATTTTTATATGATAGCAGTTGCATCTTGGTGAAGGTTTCTTAGACAAATTGCACAATGTAGGAATTTATGGATGTATAAAGCAGGAATTGTCATTTTCGAGTAAAACAGTTAAACACTGTATAATAAGATCAACTGAATAAATAACTTTCAGTGCCCCTTTTTTGGGAATGTCATTAAAAGATTCCAGCGAACCCACTTGTTTATCTTTCTGTTTTTCAGTCAGCAGTAGATGGTGCTGTTGAGCTAATGTTGTTCGTCAGGCGTACAACCACTGTTTGTTTTTTATCCTAGTATAACTATTACTTTCCATATAAAGCATCACTAGCATGAACATTGCTCCTCCTTCTATTCATATATATATATATATATATATATGCACGCACACACACGCACACACACACACACACACACACACATATACATACATACATACATACAGTGTATATTGTATGTATACTCCCATGGATATTTTGCAAAATTGACTACATTTCCCCAAATATATGGTGTAACAAATTTCCATGTGAAATTGATTTAGGTGCAATTTGGGTTTAGTGCTACTTGACATCAGACATGGTGATAATCTGAATTCATATATGTGTGTGAGTGTTTATATATGTGTGGTTGTGTGTGTGTGCATATACTACACTTTACATGTTGACATGGTGCACATTTTAGTCTGAAATTGCAGTCATTTCCTAAAGCTGGTTGCAGGAGTTTTATAAGTGTTCGCCGGCTTTTGAAAATATTAAAATGGGAAGAATACATCTTAATTAAGATTGCAAGCAAGCTTTGGTGATGCTTAGAGTTTGTGAACCTTGTGGG
Source organism: Fistularia tabacaria (assembly GCA_901007705.1). Classification (NCBI taxonomy): domain Eukaryota; kingdom Metazoa; phylum Chordata; class Actinopteri; order Syngnathiformes; family Fistulariidae; genus Fistularia; species Fistularia tabacaria. The sequence continues at coordinate 246,692 of CAAKHD010004494.1, forward strand.
GCAGTTTTATTACAAAATTTCCTCAAAGTTATTCATCTTGCGGGTAGGAGGAATTTGCAGGGAGACATGGGTTTGTTAGCAAGAAGAGTCCTTGCATTCCTGGGTGCTGGGACCAACAGGCTGTTGCCATGGGTACGCAGTGCTGACACCACAAAAACTGTAGGCTTGTTGAAGATATAATTATTAACAAAGGATTGAAGGCAACACTAGTATGGAGCTCGGTTTGGTGAGCCCCATCACACAGTTACTATAACTGGCATTAGGTCTGTCAGTGAGTGTTAATGTATGTCTGCGTCTGGTGTGTCTGGGTGTGTGTGCGTAACATCTACCAAAACACTACTCCCATTCTCTGGAGCCACATTCATCTTTTTGACAAGCAATTTGCTCTAAGTATGATTTCTTTGTTGGTGACCAGAAAAATATAGGTAGTGGTTTTATGAAAGTAATTTATTTGAACCAGCATCTTCTCACTGTGGTCCCTTAACTTCCAGCCCTGGATTTTCCGGACTGGGAACATTGATAGATGTTTTTCTATTTCTTTTAATCAATTTGTTAAGCCTGAGTGCCTTACTGAGATTATAATACTCATCCTCTATCATACATTTATGTCTTGTTTAATATTTGGTTGTTGTTTATGTTGTTTTGTTGTGGTTTCCATATTTTCTCCCCCTTTTTTAAGCCATTTTATTTATTTTAAATGTATTTATTGGTGAGTTCAATGAGTGACTTACAAAGTGGATATTGGACTACCTCACTAACCGCCCACAGTATGTTAGGTCAAAGAACGGTGTCCCAGACATTGTGGTCTGCAGCACAGGGGCCCCACAGGGAAGAGTCTTAGCTGTTCACCCTGTACACTGCGGACTTCATGCACAGTTCGGACAACTTTCACCAGCAGAAGTTCTCTAATGACTGCCATTGACGGACTCATTAAAGACGATGATGGCAGAGAATACAGGGAGCTGATACAAGTTTTTGTGGACTGGTGCCTCTCGAAACTGCCTCCTGTTAAACACCGGAAAAACAAAGGAGCTGGTGGTGGATTTCCGCAGGAACAGGCGCACCCAGACACCGGTGAATATCCAGGGGACGGGCATTGAGAGAGTGTACAATTATAAATACCTGGGTTTTCACCTGAACAATAAACTGGACCGGTCCCACAACATTGATGCAGGAAAGGTCAGAGCTGATTGTACCTGCTGAGGAAACTCAGGTCATTTTGAGTGCAGGGGCTTTCAAATGGACCTTCTTTGACACTAGTGAATTCAGCCATTTTCTTTTGAGTAGTCTGCTGCTTATCAGCGGCTGAGAGGAAGAAGATCAACAAACTGCCGAAGAAGGCTAGTTCTGTCTCGCGGAGTCCCGTGGACTCAGTGCAGGTGGTGGGAGAGAGGAGGGTGGGGGCTAAGCTATCATCTCTGATGAACAATGCTTCCCCACCCTATGCAAAACATCGTGACGGCACTGAGCAGCTCCTTCGGTGACAGACTCCTTCACCCCAGGTGTGTGAGGGAGAGATTCCTCAGGTCCTTCCTGCCAGCTGCTGTTCGACTATTTAACACAGCTCTGCTCTCAATAGACTTCTCTTTCTTTCATTCATTCATTAATTCATTCACTCTTTCATTCATCTACTCTAGTGTCCTTTCATTCACTCTCCTACACATCCACTCACTCAGACACCATTGGTGTTACCACTGCGCTGCTACCACTGCAAGAACCGCTGTTGTTCGCTGCTAGTCGCAACTTTTGCATGTTTATACTGTTTACACTGTATACACTGTTTATATATTGTCATATTGTTTAGGTGCAATTTGTTAATACAAACCCTACCTCTTTATACATATTGTTAACACTGTTTGTTTATTCTTAGTTTTTTCTATTTTTGATAACTTTCCTTGCACTGTCCACTTTCTACACTTTCTACGAATATTCTATTTGTACCTTTCTTCTTGGTACATTGTATCTGTACCTTCGTTTATAAAGAACATATGTATGCACACTTATACACCTAAGCATCTCAGTGTGAGGTTTTCCTCAGGCGATAGGAATATTAAAAGTGCCATACCTATAAAATGGGTCTAGTTGAAGGTGTTTTTTATTAGGTCAAACATGGAAAATCTGTGAGGATTTGAAATATCTTCTCCCCTCACAACAAGATGTTTCTTTAGTTTTACACGCCTAAGAGCTGGAAACAACTTACTGTTGAAATCAAACTAAGGTTTTTGATAGGAATGAGTTGAAAAAAAAAAAGAATGTTTTGTCTGTAGTTGTGTGAAAGAGCACATACTTTATAATTTAGCAGCCTTACAGTAATGTTTTGCAGAATTGTTGGCTAATCAATCATTGTAGATCAACAGGATGCTCAGCCAATCAGAGCATGTTCTGATGGTTGCATTGGCAGCTACTATCTGCAAAGGTTAGTATCTGATTGTGTATCTATGACTAGGACCATCCATTGTTGTTGCAAATTTAAAATGGTGTGTGTTTCTTATATCAAATTTTCTGTTATAGCGTTGTGTTAACTGTCCCAAAAAATGTCACCATGCATGATGAAGTTGGACAGCACTTGTGAAAACAACTCAGTGGAACTGCCACATGAAGCCACGGTCACCATTTGCTGTGTGACAAACTTGGTACACGCAGTGATGTGATGAGTTGGTTAACAGAAAAGTGTGGTAGAAGAATTTCATGTATTGAGGTCAGTTGCTCCCCACCCCCAGTCGCAACACTGCATGGAATAATTATCCATTTCAAGCCGTCAAGGTTCAAAGCTGTAGATTAGAACTACGGTGTTCATATGAAGACAGCATAATTGTTTTCCAGAGGCGTTTGATTCAACTTGCTTTGCTGGGATTCAACGACAGACCTTTGAGTGAGTTAGGTCTGGAGGTGCTGAAGGTGTCTCTGTATGACATGGATTACTGATGCTGCACTGGTGCTTGTCTTCCACTTCCCTGCTTTTCACAAGTTGGCCTTTTAGCTGTTATTGACATCTTCAAGTAAGATGCATGACAGTTACCGATCTCCATACCTGAAGAGCCAATAACATGAACCTTTAGAGGTTGACCTGTTAAATGAACTGAGAATGAAGTAATCAATGGGTGCTTTTCCCTTTTGTCCTAATCACCAGCAGGATGAGCCGGAGAGAGAGGCAGGACCCTCATGGAAGAAAGGACATTGCTCAATATAGGTTGCCGGCCGTGTAATTCACTGACGCTCACAGTGTGTAGCTTAAAAGATAATGTAACGGAGAATTCATCCAGTCTACATTATCCTGCTAACAGAGTGGAGGATGGGCTGGAGCCAATCCCATCATGCTCTTTGGGCCATTTCAAATATGTTCCATCCTTTTTTTTTTTTACATGAGTTCAAACTCTTAGGAATATACAAAGATAACACAATTGCCTTCGAAGAAAAAAACCCAACAAAAAACATTTCAAACCAAACAAATCAATATATGTTGTCACATACCACCTTGTCAAGGGTGTAAAAGCTTCTGTAAGTCAAAGTCTCGGTGAGATTGCTACAGTTTAAGTTTTTTTTGTGAGGATCTGCCTTTACTTTTCCAATAAATCCAATTCATGCAGGGTAACTCAGAGTTCATTCCACCTTGACGGGTAGTGCCGGAGGTTTAGATTTCCCATTTTATAGCTGTGGACATCCCAGGTGCCAGGGTGGCAAGTTTAATGCCTTGGCCCACAGTTCTAGTTCACCAAAGGCATCAAGATGATTAAAAGGGAATGCAAATACATAAAAGTGGCATTGAGAGTCTTAGTCACATGACCAAAGCAGCAGAGAAATTACATCTTGCTGTTCATTTTATTCAATTGATCTGTGATATGGATAGGAATCCAACACATCATTTTATACACTGCTGGACAAATATAAGACCAATCACATTCAGTATTTCCACATGAGGGTCATGTTCCCACTTCTGTTTTTATGCGATCTGCCTTCACCGCTTAACTTTCACTAAAGCATCATAAATCTTTGAAATAGCTTGCCTTTTTGATGGCTTAGGTTGGAGAACAGTGCCTCGAAATGCACTTCCTGATATTAATAAATCTAAATAAACAGGAAGTACTAGTTTCATTTTCCTGTTGAAAATGAGACTAAATGGAGGAAGTTATTGGTACATTTTGCATTGCATTGAATGGCACCCCAACAAGGAAATGCGTTTTTTGATTCATGTTTTTTAGCCTTACTTTAATTTCAATTATAACTGCTGTGTTTAGAGAGCATTACAGTGATGTTCTGTCAGTCTGGTTTTTATGTTGTGGTTTCTTCTTTGCACGGGGCTGTGTGGGCAGATGTTGGAGAGTAGTGCATTCATTTGAGAAGGGCAGAGATGGACACACTGCCATGGTAACAGCTGAGTTGCACAAGGCCAAAGCTGATCATTCGTAACATTTATTCCGTTTACCGGGCCTAGCGAGGGACGCAGAGTTTGTCCCCTGCAGAGACTCATTCCACCCAGACAGTGGCACAACAAGCAAATGAGGGAAAGCAGGGAGGAAAGCACTGAGCGGGCAAGCATCACCAATTATCTCCACCTCTGCACTCGTACTGGGAATCCATTGCAGCACCATTTCATCTGGGCAGCCATGGGCTGACAGTCTCTCGTCAGGGCCGTAGTTGTAAATTGGCTACCATCCCTCTCCTCCCTCTTCGACTGAAAGCAGATTATTAAAGACATTCATCATCAAAAAGGAATGAGCCTGTCTGGAAAGTCTGAAAATGGTTCTGAGTAGCGGCACGTTCAAAAGGCCTGAAGAAAAGGGAAACGGGTGTGTGTGGGGGGTGGGGGGGTCTGGAGAAATGATAATAAGTTTGTCTGTGCTCCTCCCTGACACCAGACTGGAGGCTGGAGGGTCCCTTGGGTGGCCTGCAAACTCTCAGGGCTATGGCAGCAAGCAGGGTGTGGGGCCCATCTTTGGAAATATACAGGCTCACAGCAGGACACCCAGGCATGGCTAAAACCCTCCGTGTCGGATGTGTGCTAATGATACCCTTAGAGACAGAAACAGTGTGGCTCCTGCATGACAAGATGCACATTGCGGAATATTATTCCTGTCTGATCCAGGTTGACTCGTTGAAATTAGACTGTACTGGTGGAGCCGTGGGTTTCGTCTGCCGGGTTTTGCACAAACATCATATTATTGACATAAACTCCTCATGCTAAAGATTTGTGCCCAGGGCAGGTTGTATTTTCATAGACAGTGAAGAAGGGATGATATGCGAGTTGCTGCAAGGGGTGGTGGTCCCCATTGAATATTCCTGAGAACTAATGAGCCTACATTTCCACACTCAATTGTTTCTATTTTTAGCCAAAGATAGATTGAGGTCTCACTCTAGGCAGGCTTATTGTAACCCAACGTGCTGTATTTCTTTCAACCTGCTGCCATAACTTGTCCGTCCAGATCCCTTACACTCCTTCTATGCGCAGTGGTGTTATCGATGCAGTTACGTAACCACCTGAATATTGATGAACATTACAGCTACAGCACGGTCGTATGAAACTCTCTTTGAAACATTCATTCAGAGTTGCTTCAGGAACATGAAATCTGTGATCCGTTGTCAACAGCCTTATCACACTGCTGTATGTTCACAAAACAGAGCTCTTTGGAGGAATGAAAAAAGGAAATACAAAGATTGAACTGTTTTGTCATCAATGTTGCCTTTATATGTATTATTATATACCTCAATATATCTCATTCTTAATGATGGTTATTTTCTCAGTTTTGTATCGCAAGACAGCTTTCAGGGAAATAAAAAGGGAGAAAAAAAATTGTACCTTCATGATCTCATGTTTTATATTTACTTGAACTCCAGTCAGGCTTGACTTTCTAACTGTGATGTAGAGAAGGGAGATTTTATTTTCCTTAAACCATCATTAGAGAGATGAATGTAAAATGATGCAGTTATGCCAATGTCCTGAATGCGGCACAAAATAATTACTGGAATGTTGGTGGAACTGAGAGAACAATTCTCCCAAATTTTAGAGTAATTGGTACTTTTCATCGATTTAAAACAACCTGGAAAAATCGATTTTGTCAATAGTGGTTGTGAGTGTTGTTGCTTATTTTCTTGGGTCTCTAATTTCTGTGCACAACTTGCAAACACCTGTTAGCAGCTCAATTCTAGATTTGTTTACCAATGACCCCAGCCAAACTTAAGTGGTTGGTTTGGATCATTATAAATGGGATGGCAGTATTTGTCAACTGGAAGTAGGCTTCGTGAAAGGTATCAATCGAGGTCAACATTGGCCATTTTCATTTTCAAGGAAATACATTTTTTTGCTCGTTTAACACAGGATATCAACAATCAACACATATTCATATGTTAAATGTACTGGCTAATGTTACGCACAGGAGAAATTGAGGACAAGCACTTTTTAGAAGATTGTAATAGAAAATATGTAGGAGTTACTGTGCACACTTAGTATGCTCTGTATTGAAAGCTTTTTCAAACTGCGTGGAATAAGTTACTGTGAACCACTTAAATTCTAATCTAGGTGCAAAAGGCATTGTAAGACTCTTATTTCTAGATACATAGGGAGTAAGAGAAGCAGCTTAGCTTCGCATAAAACTTTGAAAATGATCTAAGGTAGCACAAACGAAAATCTCTTAGAGCACCATTTTTGGGTCTACAGTGCATTACATTCGTACCGTTATTTCTGTGAACAATTGTTGATTTAGCACTCGCAGCAGCATTTTGAGAACCTGGACGGAACGTCTGGCCAGTTCCCAATGACAACAAAATGTTCAAACTAAATCACAAAGAGTGTTGTGTTTCATGTTTCTCCATTTGAGTTAGAAACACTGTAGTTCAGATGTTTGAAATTCCATTTTTTCCCATCAATACATAGACCAGCTTTCGTTGCATCGTAAGTTTTTCATTTTTCATACATAAAATACAATATGATTCCAAAATCTCCACTTTTGTTTATTAGACACATTGATTCAATGCTGGTAATCCATTGCCCAACAATCCTATCCACACTCTGTGTATCTCCTGCCATGTTCTCTGTAGGATCAATGTTCCTCTATAGCCACTGACCTGGAAAAAAAAAGCAGAAAAGCTTTGCTTGCTGTGCATCGATAAAACTTTCAATGAAAAGCAGAACTCTCAGAGTAAGCTGCGTTCAACTCCCAAAGACAATTGCTGGGATTGTGAAAAAAAATCTTTCTCATTGAAGTCATACTTTAGACATGCAGAACGTGTCTAAGAATGCGAAGATATGCTTGTGTTTGTGTGCAAGTATGAAATAATGAGTGCTGATTTTGTAGCACGGATGCGAAAGAAAAATTCTATTCTATGCATTAAATTCTTAATCATAGATGTCCTTGCATGACACAGCAGGCTGATATGTTGGCAATGAAGAGGGCCATCTGTTCAGCCTAAAGAGAATAGTATTGGTTCTCTTCTAGGTCAGGCTTGCACAATAATGAGGCAGGATTGGGGCAGAACTCTTTAAAATTGGAGCTGTCCACTGGACCACCATTTGATCATCTGCCACTCACAACAGTGAGGGACAGAGAGGAGAGTCATGGATGCAGGACTCAAACCAATGGACTTGACCAGCAACAGATTCGGTTGTCCCTCCCAGAGATGCACTGCCAACCAGGGCAAGATATCACCGGAATCCTGGGCCTCGTCTATTGTGCCTTTTCCCATGTTCAATGTCGATGAAGTCTGGCTTCAGGATTTAGATGGTTCCTCTTCTAATAGATCTTCTCCCAGCTTGCCGTCCAGCCACAGTTTTGCAAGCAGCAGCCCAGGATGCAGCAGGAGCTGCAGTGAGGGCACCGGAAGCCTGAGCAGCAGGAGCTCTGGAATAACTCACCTCTTGCACATGTGTATCAAGAAACAAAGCCAGGAATCATTTCAAATTCGACTTGAAGGAGCAAAGGGGAAGATACCTTCACCAGCCAGGGAACCTTGTGGCAGAGCCAAACCACATTCAGGCAAGGGAGGAGGCAAAAACTACAAAAATGTCCAGTCATGGCAAGAGAGGGGTGGAGAGTCTCAGGGGAGGGGCTCTGTCCAGACCAGTGACTGGAGTGAAAAACTACAGAGGCTGCTGGTGGAAAAGAGTGAAGCAAAATTGAAGTTTTCTCAGTTCCTCAATGACGTGACAAACAACGTGTTTGCCCAGAACAGCTTACAGGCCTTTGGGAAGCCATCTTCTCGTCTTACCAGCCTCATCATCACAACCTCGACTCAGCCTCAGGACACAATCCAAGTCGTGACCCAGTGGAGGCCACAGTTGTCCTACCCAATGGACCATCAGCAGGACTCATTACCAGAGCAGAGGACCCTGGAGGTGCCGAGTCCCTCTGACCTGACACAAAGGAACTATTTAGAGATAGACAATCATACTGCGGGGAGCAATGACCGGCCAGACCTGGTGGAGACAAAAAGTGAGACACCTCTGGAGATGGATGACAATGTAATTCCACCTCCCCCACAGTTCTGTCAAGGGTTTGAGATGAAGAGCAAGTTATTTGACCCTCAATGCAACCACCATGGAAACCCCTCCAGATCGGCCTCTCTGCCCTGGGGCATCAACATGGTGAGTGATGACAATTTTTTAGTGAAAGCCAGCTGAGAGCCTCAGAGCATATGTTATTATTGGATCAGGATTTGTTTCTCTTAGATATGACCAACTAATCCAATTTTCAGATGATTTGGGAGAGTTTTGTAAAATTATATAAAGTACACATTTCCTCAAATAAAAGTAGAAATGACTCATTAGAGGAATTAAAGAAAAAATAAATCGTACTAGTTTCATCAAAATACATAGACATGATTAAGAAAAAAAAGTACATTAAACTCTTAGTCCCTCTTCTAGACTAATTATGACATTTTTCAACCCGAAGGCTCTTCCCCCCTTTATTTAAGCTGAACTGATAATAAAGGCCAAAACAATTTCAATGAGTTCAGTGTTGGGTGAGAATGCATTAAAATAAAGTGGTAGATTAGAGAAAGTGTAGAGTCCATGCCAAAAGGAATGTCTGAGCCACTTGGAATATTATTTGCTCCAGCGAAAACCTGGAAAGAATCTCCATGGAAATAGATGTTTTAGTTTGGTTGTTAAGAGCTTTTCTTTTGTCCTCATAAGATCAAAAACATCAACTTAGTTTAACAACGCTGTCAAAATCTTCCCAAAACACATACAATAAACAGACGCTGCTCTCTGCCAGGCTGCTACGAACAGCAAGTGTGGACATTTCAACATATAAAATATGTATGGGAGCTTTATGAATATAGAATCACTCTCTCTATGACATCAATTCATATGACAAAACTTATAAAAGATGTTGTATCATGATTTTGTCTGTAAAGAGCCCATCTGACAAGTAAAATTTTGTATGCAACATTGCAACAACATCTCTGTGAGCCGTTCAAGCAAACTCTCTCACATGTTGCCTCTGTGTTGCTAGACAGAGAATAATTCTAATGTTTCTAGCAGTAGTCCGTTAATTGTTTGTGTGTTAATTGTTCGTGGTGTGTTCGTGTACTTTTGGATAGATCCAAAAGGAGAGCAATTTGATACACATATCCACTCACAGATGTGTCAGCAATTACTAGCAACATCTAGAATAAACTGAACACAGCAAACTTAGCTAATATTATGTCTGTTTGCTTCAGGTTGCTCCCAAGGCATCGAGATTTTACATCAAGTTGTTGATGCCACAAAAAAGACATGGCAACTTGGAGAAACGTGTGTTTACAGTATTTGTGTGTAGATTCGTCTCTGGATCATAACAGCCTCACAGGAAAAGGGTTTTAAAATAGCATATACACTTGGCCACTATGTTTTCATCTGTCTCAGTTGGACCCCCTGGATCTCCCTGTTACCGCTGTAAGACCTGGAAGCTAATGATAAATCAGAGATATTAGGGAGTTTGTTGTTGTTGTTGCTGGTGGTGGAGCAGTGTCCCCTGTGAAGCAGTTATTTGAACATTTTAGAAATAAGCTTGAAATCAACTTCCAAAGCACTTTTTCTGACAATCACATATACCCATTTTACAATTAGGAGCTCTGCTGTTCGCCCTGCTTTTACGATGTGTGCATATTTATATTCCACCCATTCCGGCTCCTCCACATCAAGCATATGAAATGAACAATGCAGTCGTTTACCAACTAAGCCCTCTCACCTGTATTTATCGTGCAACAGCCATCATTTACTTGGTTTGAAATGCCACGGCTCAAAATGACGATGGATGCGGAGATTCTTTTTTAACTACTTATTTTCGGCAGGAATAGCAACTGGTGGTTTCCCTTGACTTGTAGGAGACTTATCATAGTAAGACAGGCCTCGAGGCTCAGTTTATCGGGCTTAAAGAATCAACACAACATTAATCTTGGTTTTGGTGGGTTATGTAATTGACTTACAACTGGTAATATAAACTATTGTTAAATATCTAGAACTATATAATTTTGCAAAGAAATTGTCAACTGTCTGTTCATTTCAGTCTCTTTCCCACTGGACAAAGCGATGCATCTGATAATTGTACCTCTGACAAGGAGCCATTGTTTTTCTCCAAACCCAAAACAAACCCGTCAGGCCTCAAAAATCAACAGTCGTACCAGTTAATTTTGGAGGAGATCACATTGTCTTAATTTACTGTCTGATTAAAATTCAGCCTTTGCCGTCACCTTAGCAACTGCTTGAAAAAAGGTGGGCGGTGTGGGGGCTGAGAGGCAGGCATGTGAGCCTGTTGGTTTTTAACACAGTGAAATGTGTGTGTGTGTGTGTGAGTGTGTGTGTGTTTATGTGTGAATGTGTGTGTATGCGCACGCATGTGCACGCGCGTAGGATTTGTGTTATCACTGCAAAGTTACATCTTCTCACATACATAAGTTTGAGCGCACCAGGAATCATTCTTCACAACCTTCTGCCGTGCACCCGCAGAAGATGCACTTAAAAGTGCCTTTTAATTTGTGTTCTGACAAGGATATGTTTCCTACTGACCCTGGAGATCAAATAATCTATTTGCAACATGTATTATTTAGTGCAGTTCTAAATACACTATCCCTTCCCTTCCCAACAGCATGTCTGTTTTCCAGCACTCAGTCGAACATGAAACGTGATGAGGGGGTGACACACTATCAGGCCTGTACCCGAAAATTGAATGAATACAGAGGGAATATTCTCAAGCGGATGCATAATTCATTGACCTCGTAAAAAAAGGATGGGCAAACCACGTATAAAACACTTTCTCTGACAGTCTGGGACTCCAGATTCAACAGATTGAACCACCTGTTCCCCTTCACCTCACGCAATTCTTCCCCCATCTCCATCTTTTCCTCCTCGCTCTTTCTGTCTCTGTTACATCTCCCCAACTCAGCACCTCGACATGGAAATTGAGTTGCTGCCAGTATCTCTCCCGGGGGGGGGGGGCTTGCCATGTATCTGCAGTCTGGCTGCAATGGAGGTTTCCACTCCCCCCCATCCCCACCAACTCTCCCTCTTCTCACTCCCTGATTTCACACTCTTGGTATGATATGATTGTTCCCCAGCAAGTGTGGATGCAGACAGCCGACCACAGAATGCAGCACGAAGCTCGCTCACGAGGAGAAGAGGGAGTACGGGGAAGCAAATGAGGGAGCCTCGAAGGAGAGAGAGAGGAGGAGGGGGGCAAGAGAAACAAAACAAAATCAGAGGGAAAGCATGTTGTTGCTGAATATGTATGATTTAATTATTTTCCCGATGATTGCCGATGCTGCGGTGAAGCTTGTCTTTGCAGTTCGGGCCAGTTAGACCGGTCTCCTGACATGCTGTTGTTTCCTTCAGGTGCCCAATGAAGAGGTGAACAAAACAGACACCATCAGGTAAAGCTTCTCCCAATCTTTCTGCACATGCATTTCAGTGCTCCATCATCACACCCACGCGTTCTGCCTGTCTTTTCCCTTTAAGCTCCTTCCCTCCCACTCTTCCTCTCCGTCTATCTCTTCTGCTCTTGCATAGTCTCTCCGCCTCACTCCCTCTGTCTTCCCTCGCTGCTCGGCTTCTGCTGCTGCTGCTGCTGCTGGAGTGGGTGGTGGTGGTGTTGGTGAGGCGGCAGCATCAGTGCTTGTGGGGTTTGCATGTGCAGGGGTTTCTTTCAGCTGAAGGAGGAGGTGGGTAAACCAAAGCAGATAGCATATAGAGGGAGGGGGGGGGGGTTTTCCTTCCTGGGCGATGGGCAGGGAGGGGAATTCTTTATCTCCATCTTCAGGATGAAGCTATGCGTTAGCGGAGGGG
>CAAKHD010004494.1:271445-288618 GCA_901007705.1 Fistularia tabacaria
TGTTGCCAAATACTGCAGATTCTACTTTATCCTTCTGTTGCTAGTGACACTGAAATTCAACCTATTCCAATAGAAGTACTGATAAAAGCAAATATATGTATCCATCCATCCATCCATCCATCCATCCATCCATCCATCCATCTATGGATTTATTTGCTATTATCAGTCCTTATCATTTAAGGACCTTATTATATATATATGTGTGTGTGTGTGTGTGTGTGTGTGTGTGTGTGTTTGTGTGTGTGTTTGTGTGTGTGTGGGTGTGTGTGTGTGTGTGTGTCTATGTGTGTGGGTGTATCTATATATATCTATATATATAATATATATATGTATATATTTATATATAAATATACATTGTGTACCTGATTATTTTATTCAACAATTCCTTACACTTCACATAAAAAATCAAGGCGTAAAAATCAAGAGATTATTTCTTTTTCATGAATTAGCTATCTGCAAATAAATATAGGGTAAAATGAGAATTGATTACAGACTGATTGATTTAAAGTATTATGAGTACACCTACTGAATATGTAAAATGCCAAATGATTTCACTGACATCTCAGCAGCATTCAGTTATCATAGTATTTCACATGATACTGATAAAAATTGCTACTGTAACTGTATTAATAAATTCCATCACTAAGATGTTGAATTTTCCCACTTCATGTGTCAGGAAATGACACTGGTATCAGTAGTTGTTGATTACATTTTATTACTTTTTATACTTCATAAAGTAACACATTAATTTGTTGTGCAGTAGGTGTAGTACTTCAAAAAACTTTAAAAAAAAAACTGTACAGTGGGTACAGGTTGTCCAGTTAAACATGCAACCAACAAGCACAGGACACAATTGAAGTTTGTGCCATCTGAAATGATTCACAACTAAAAATAATAATGGTTCATTGCATCCAACATAATCTTTTCCTCAAAAGGCCAAAACAGGGTTCTTTTTACTGGAATCAAAGTAAATGTCTCTCTGCGACTGAAGCCACAATCTTAGCAAACCACAAAACACCAATGTTAATTTTATACTACATCTGTGTTTAGAACTCACACAAGATAAGCAAATAACTACACAGCAATTTGCAAAGAATCGACCCTGAAATTGTAATCGATCAGTAGGATTTCTGCATCCTGAGCTACTCCGTCTCTGTGTGCCCGCAGAATATTTTGCTGCATTCATCCCCTATGGCAACATTTTGGTAATCAATTTGGCTGTCCTGTGTGACTGTGGCTTATAAGTCCGAAAATTACATTTATACGGAAAGGTCTCGTATTCATCCCTATGAAACATAAAATATTACTGTGGACATGAAAGAGACTTGGAGAAAACTCCAAGTCGTGACCAAAAGAAACCTCTCTCTCTCACCCCTTTACATCTCTCTTGTTAAAAGACAGAAAAGGAGACAGAGAGGAAGTGAAAAGAGCAACACGATCCACTCTCCACTGACTATTATCTGGCTGCAAATAGAGTCATTACATCTCTTCTTCCATCTGTCCATCAATACAGGGTCCATTAAGCCCTGCCGTGCACATTCAGAGCCATCACGCAACAGACATTTCTTCTTTTCCCATTTACACTTGCCCTTTTATTAGATTGAGGCCCAGGTAATGCACATACTCTAAAAATAGTCATCATTGTGCTGTCTCACTGAATTACGTGTGGGGGGTATCACTGTTCTGTAAATCTGAGCCTTCACATTCTATTCAAATGATGTATTAGAGTTTACCGGCTTGCATTTCATCACAGATTACATCCTCCTTCTAACGGGGAGGGACCAATCGTCTCACTGATTGGGTCCCTGCTATGTGCACCAAAACTTTAATACTGAAATAAAGATCTAATGTTTAAAGATGTAATCTCTTAAAAGGCTCGATATCCCTGCTTGCCCCCATTTGGATTCTTAATTAGGGACGACATGTTTTCTTCATGCAAAGCACTTTTGCTGACAACTTTTCTGCTTTTATCGCCCTCTCATTATGTTCTCATCATCACTGCATGGCTACTCAGGGGTACAATAAAGGATAAATACACCCCTATATGTCAATTCAGATAAGCATAATCAAAATTTCCAAGTTTGCGTGCTTGGCATGTCGAGAATCTAACAAGAGTGCTGTTCTGTTTGCATGTGTGTGTGTGTGTGTGTTTGTGTGTGTGTGTGTGTGTGTGTGTGTGTGTGTGTGTGTGTGTGTGTGTGTGTGCGTGCGTGTAGCTCATTGCTGGAACAGAAAGAAGAATTACGGAAGAGACTCTCCTACACAACACACAAGCTGGAGTTGCTACAGAGCGAGTTTGACTCCACGAGGCAGTACCTGGAGACAGAGTTGCGCCGTGCGCAGGAGGAACTGGACAAATTCACTGATAAACTGCGCAGGTTGGCCCACATATATAAAAAACAGCACTTGGATTTAGGTTGATATGGACTGTCTCACTCAATTACTCAAATGAACAATTATGAAACAAACGTGCACGTATAACTCAGACTCTTATATCGTGATTGTTTTTGGGACACCTCAAAGTACAGGCATAGGGGTGATCAAAATACAAAACAAAATCTGCTCAATAAATTCATAAAAATAAATCCATACTTAAATGTATTTTCCAAAAATAGATAAATATATTTTTATTTACTTTCAGCAGTGTTGTGCAACCTCATCCTCACTTTTATATGGATTGTAGAGTTTGAGCAGAATGGTGAGGACAGAAATAGTCCAGTCGAGCAGACAATGTTTTCCCTGTCATCTAAACGGGAACTAAAATTATTTCTAGCCCCTTTTTCATCTAATTGGTCTAGAATTAGACGTTCATAAGGTGAAACTGAGAAATGTGAACAAATCAAATATGAATAACTCCCTTGTATAAGTTCACTCAAATGTTAAATCAATTCAGAACAATTTCACTTTCATTTGAACATACAATACTTTAAAGGTGAAGGCAAACACTTTTTAATTAAATATTCTAAATGACTGGATCCAGAATGTTATTTTAAGTTACATCTTCAGTGATTTCAAGCAACAACTGGAAATTAGATCATTTTATCAAACTGCCAAAAATGCCGCAGTGAACTTTTTTTTTCATTTTTCAATCCCTAATATTGTATGTGACTACTAAGGTGTATGCATACAGGCCATTTAGATATCTGTAAAGAAAATGGTAAAGCAAGTAGATTAACATACATTTTTGAACATATGCATGTTCTCATTAACACAGGAAAAAAACAAAATAAAACATGATTTAAAATGCATCAACATCAAAAGTAAATGAGCCTATTTAGAATTTCAAAAGGGATTGGCTGGACTCCATATTCATTTTCATTCATGACTTCTAATGGACGAATCACGAATTTTATAAAGTTAGAATATTTTCGACATAAAAAGTAGAAAGTCAGTAGAATGATACCTTGGTATTAAATGTACATGTAGGTTGATAATATGACAAATTATTTGCTGAACCACTAACCCTTTATTTGCGGCGAGTTGAGTGATGTACATTAGCTGTTGCTGTTGCAAAATAAAACTCTTTCAGTGCAGGTCTTGTCCAAACAATGAGAATAGTGAGATTGGAAAATGACTTTTTAAAAGAGCATAAACTGGAGTTGTGGATTGCAGTAATCTCCCTTGCATGACGATGCCTAACAGACTATTTGTAAGCACAAACTATTATCTGCAAGTAATCAATGTGTTTGTTGGGTTGTTCAGAATCCAAAGTGGCTACTCAGCACTGCAGAGGATCAACCAAGACCTGGAAGAAAAGATTCACAGAAACGTAAGTGTTAATCCGAAATGTGTGTATCAGAGTGTGTGTTACAGGAAACCCAATGTTCACACAGTTAATCACCTGCAGAGAGAGAGGAGAGACACATGTAAGCAAGTCGTGGGGTCTAGCGTTGGTACAGAATGTTTCCAGAGCCAATTTGAATGTGAATTCCCTGCTGTTTGTACCACTGACATTAATTATGGCTTATTATAATTTGCTCTACTCCTTCCAATAGCAGAATGATAGCAAACCTATTGTTCCTAAATGCATTGCACCTCACTTCATTTGTCAGACACTGGGTTTGCTGCGGGAAAGATACAATTAGCTAGCCAGCCCAGGCACTCTGGATGATCATCAAGAGTCCCCCGCTTTTCAACAGACAGCTGCAAATGTTCGCAGAATGGAGTTGTTACAACACAAGGTGATAATCATCACGTCGGTATCAATATTAAATTGCTGCAATAGTGGGATGCAAGAATGCGATAATAAGTAGCACAAGGTCATTAAGCCTTTTGTGTGATAGCAAATTGGTTATTCTCGAAATAAAGGTCATACTTGATTTGAAATATTTATTTTTCGCTCTGGTTTCTCATCCTCATCAGCCGTTTCAATTCTTGAATTCCTTCTCGGAAGGTGAGAGAGGTGCTGAGCAAGATTCTCTGTAATCATAACGCTTGTTTACTCCAAAGGTACCACAAACCCATCTGACCTGTTGTCCTCTCACAACTATAGATAGTGTAATTACAAGACAAACACAGTAATGCACTGAGGATGTCTGTATCTCTGCTCGGCAGGATGCACTTCTCAAGGTTTAAAGACAGCAGACAAAATTTTCGTACACTCAAATCTCGAGCAGGGAAAAAAAGAATTTCGAAATACTTATATGATGGACACATGTAACTTGAATTTAGTAACCTTTAACTAGCAGAAATCTGTCACAGCAACACTGATAGTTTTAAAATGTAGTTTATCGAGAATTGTCTTATTGCAGCCAATTTTAGTTCAAAAAATTGATGATTTTTGTCTAATTTCTTGCAGAAAAGGGTGATATCTTGAGAATAATTAAATAAGTAAAATAAACATTGGCTTCAACAAAAGATTTTTCTAAAGGAGGAGTAAAAACTTCTTTTTAGTTTGTGGGATTTAGAATTTAACAAAACAGAAGTCAGATGATTCAACAGCTCAGGAGAATCTTAAATTTTGCAGCTGGCTAACTCTCCTCTTGTCAACAGTCCCAGCACCATGACGACGAGAAGCGAGCTCTGAGCAGAGAGATCATTGCCCTGAATAACCACCTGATGGAGGCCAAGCTCACCATTGAGAAGCTGCGTGAGGACAATGTAAGACAATTGAAGTGCCGAGACTCACTCAGGCTTGCCAGCCCAAATCCTCACCACAGCGATTATTCAAGACCTCGTAATAATTCAAGATGTAACAATAAATCCATGTGGGAAAGGAGGATTGACATATCTCCTGCTTCATTGCTGTGTTCTCAGGATCTGTACAGGAAGGACTGTAACCTGGCCGCTCAGCTTCTCCAGTGCAACAAGTCTCTGTACAGAGCCCAGCTCTCGGACGTGAGCCCTGTTTTTATCCCACATAGTATTCAGCTGTTTGACAAGAGTAAAGTTCGAATATAGAAACAGGTTAAGATATCTAAAGCTTTTATAGATTTGGTATGAAGCCATAGAAATACATTTAGGAGGAAATTAACTTAAGTTGAAAATAAGGAAGTAAAAAAAAAAAAAGTTCTTTGGAGGAGATCAGATGTGAGCAGTTTTTCAGCCCGTAACGTTGGATTGGCAAAAGAATCTGCTGTGTCAACTAGAATGGGAAGGCGATGTTGCCTTTTGGCGAGCCAAAGGGATATGACGAGATTTGAAGGAATGATGGCTGATGCCAGTCACTCCAGGAAGGACGATGGACCGAAGTCCTTTTTTATTCAGCTTTAACATAAAAGCAAGTAACAGAGTTGCAAGTTATTCATAAGAGACATGAAGATAATTATTATTAGATACAGCTACACTAAATGTAAATGTTTAATAAGATAAGTGTTTTATCAAATACTTTTATGTATGAGAAGTATCATACACAAAAAGAAACTCTTGGGAGTGAAATTTGTTTCCAGTCAAGTAAAAACCTTGTGGAAAAGTGTAACTCACTGCAGCCTCAGCCAGCTTTACTGAAGCTGCCTCTGAACATTGTTATTGATGAGTGTTTTAACGCCTCTGTGCTAATTTACGCTGCAGGCTTCAGGCCTCATGTCCCGTCCATGTGACGAAAGTGGATTTGAAATGTGTCCAGCTGCCATGACTTTTAAGAATGCCTCACCACACACTGCCCCTATGGCTTAATGGAAATATCAATGCAAACTATATTGGGTTGCGTAAGGCTCAGGAAATACAGTATCTTCCCTCACTGATTCACTTCTCACAAACACAAGACGATATGGAATGAAAGATTGCAGGCTTCCTGGTGAACACAATGAAAGTCAGAGGTCACACATGCTCTCAGTGTTGGTCCACTGGTCTGCCGGGGCTGTAGGCAGAAGCTGATCAAAACGCTTATTGATGAATGAGGCTGTGTCATTTTGAAACATGCAAGAGCTCTTTTATCACCTATAGCGGAGCTTTAGTCATTTGTTTAACTGAAAAATGAGAGAAGCATGATGGGTTCAGACTTTTGAGTGCCACAAACTTAAAACATGTGGACAGTTATCAAGAGGTATGCAGTTTGGTTGGTCTTGTAATAACATTGTTATGATGAAATGTCTTATCATGTTCTATTTGGCGTTTCTCTTGTCTCTTTCGACAAAGTTATAATTATCTTACCTCTCATTGCTAATTAGGAACAAGTGACTAGATTCCTGTTGATGAGAGCTGCGTTTGGTTTCATGCTTGTTGCCATGGAGAGGCACAGACAGCGGATGCTGGTTCACTATGGGAGGCTAAGAAGAGAACAATGTTATACTTTCAGAAGAAAGACAAAACAATTCACTTCAGTTTTCACAGTTATTTTTCTGCATCTGTTGGGCCTCTTTCACAAGAAAAAGAAAATCGCACTTTCCTTGTTTCAAAAATAGCCATATTTAGGTTCATGCTCTACTATTTGACAAACTGAGACCGGAAAAGTATTACAAAATTAATTTGGAAAAAATTAGACAACAGCTAGGTTAGTTCAAAAAGAAACATGAGCAAGCTTTTGACAAAAAAAGCAGCTGTACAAAGACGAGACCTTCCTTGGGCTTTAGGCACTTTGTTTCAATTACAGGCAGCATTGTGACTGAAAGCAGCTGTGTGAGTTCTTGTTTTAATCCCGGGGACTCGCAGTCATCCTTAAATTTCAGAAAGTATACTCTGTATTATATATCTAGAGATGCATTCAGCGGTGTAACACTCCATCCTATGATAATATAGAGCTCATGATATTTCCATTTACTGAAGAGGAGACAAAGTCACACCATTTCTGTCATAGTACATGTGTGTACTTCCAGTGAAAGGAATAAGAAGTGTCGAGCATTCGCGATTTACGAGTGTATTCTCTGATGCCTCCAGCTGCCTGCTGATTTTCGGGAGCGTCTGACCATGCATATGGAGGAGTCGCCTCTCTGTTGCACCTACAGTGACTCTGTCCCTGCCTCTCTGATTGCCAAAGTGCTGGAAAAGCCTGACGAAGCCTGCAGCAGCAGTCAGGCCTCCCACTCCCCTAGCCCACAGACCCAGGAACATGCTTTCATCCTAGAGAGTATGGGGCCAGGAGCACGACTGGGGCTCAGAGCAGCCTATAAATCTGACCTGTATAGCAGTGACACGGCGCTGTACTGTCCTGATGACAGACAGCGCGAGCGAAGGCCCAGCATGGACCTCCATGGTGAGAGAAAGCTGCTGTACGGGCCCCAGAATTCCATGGATAGCAACCCAGAGGAGGGCTCTGTTGGGCTGAGGCCAAGCTTTTCCCAGGAGCACTTTGCTAAGTTCCCTGCCACCCTGGGTGCAGGTTCGAGCTCATATTCCAGCTTCAGTGGAGCAGGCTCTGAAGACAAATGCAATGGCCCGCCCAGCAGTGCAGCTTCTTCCCCACGCCATCATTCCCTCTACATGGATTGGAGGGATGCAGGGGACTATGAGAGGAAAAGCGACTCATCCTGGGAGAGGGATAGTCCAAGAGGCTTTGCCATTGCTCACCCCTTCCAGCAGACGGAGATGAGCCACCACCAGAACGGAAGCTCTCCAGTCTACAGCCGCACAATGTCCTCCTGTTTCAGTGAGCCCTACGAGCCGCTCCCACCATCCTCTTCCCCAAGTGTTGCCTATAATGACAGCCGCCGAGGCAGCATGCTTGCCCCTGAGGAAGAGGAGCTTATTGGTCGATGGAGGCAACTCAGTGTGGAGGAATTAAGCGCTCATGCCTATCGCAGCCCTGGCCGGGCCTCGCCCTACAGCTTCTCAGAGCAGCACTTCTCTGTCCGGCCTGCCAAGATCCGACTCGGCCCGGTCTACAGCAGCTTCCAGGAGGGAGCAGATTATTACCATCATGAGGCAGGTGTTATGGACCCAGTATGGGTAGGTGCTGATGCAAGTCCCGAATGCAGCCCGGGGCTGCAACAGGCACACAGCCAAGCCCACCTGTACCGGGCCGAGGACAGCCAGGGGTCGGAGCAAAGCCTCTATCACTCAGGGAGCTCAAAAGATAGGGAGGGCAACGTGGCGGCTGGGGGCCAGACCACTGATTACGTAGATCCGAGCCCCAATAGTTCCATCGAGTCTCTCCACCAGAGGTCCCTCGAGATGGCGGCAGATCTGCAACACTATCAAGTGGAGATGCATAGCCTGCCTGCACAGGTGAGCCAGTCACCGCCACCGGCCCCACCACCCCCTCCTCCCTACCACCAAAAATTTGGCTCCCTAGGACTCTCCAGGAAGGACAGTCTGACCAAGGCACAGCTGTACGGGACCCTCCTGAACTAAAGGTCGATGCAGTGAGGTATATTCTTTGCGAAATGCAAGGGCAATCACACAAATTTTCATAGAGAGTGTTTGGAAAAAAGCCTGGAGACACAGAATGCAGTGTATCCTGAAAACGTGGTATGCTTACACACAGTTATTTAAAAGCTCTGATTGTTTGACACATGGTGGCAATAGATGATGTTGAAAATTTCCTGGAGAAATGGTGCCATGTAAATAATACAGGGATGGCAATAGGGGCAAAGCTCAATAGGCCCCTAACATTTGTAAGAACATGTATTTAAAAGTAAAAATGTATAAATATTCAACTTATTATTGAAATTTGACCGGTAGATTTTGTATGTGGCTGTTGACAAGACCCAAAACAGTCGAATAAAACCTTCTCGATAAATTCGAAACTTGTACATAAATTTCAAACTGTCCTGTATTGAAAAACTGACAGGTATTTTGAGACTTGATGCCTGCATAAACTACCACTTACATAAATTCAATACAGTCATTATATTTGCTGAATAAGCATTGGCCTTGCAAAGCTTTTATAACAAATGTTTAAGGACGGCACACATAAAGGTGCACCTTAATGAACAAACACGTTTCATTTTTTTCCTCTGTTGAATGAATATGACAGTATCAATGGGTATGTTATACTGTTGTTAATGGAACATTTTAAGATGTGAACATCTGTCTTAGCAGTCAGTATCAATCTATTTTTTTGCCCCTCTGTATCCCACGGAGAGCCTCTCCTGCCCCCGTTCTACCTCACAATTGGAAGCCAACACCTCCCCCAAATCACTGTAACCCTATTCTTTTGACAATGATGCATGTTTATATATATGGGGTGTTTTGTTCACCTAATAAAGCACAAATATCACAAACGTCTACCTTTGTGTGAATGCGGTAGTATGGAGAGCTTAAATGATGCTGCATGAAACAGAAATTGGGTTTTAACATCTGTAATAAGGTCACCATAAGCTCAACTAGATGCCCATCGGGATCTTTGCATACACTTGCAAATGATCGATAGATGATGCACTGAACTGCATGTGGATCTTTTATTTTTAAACCTCAAACTGCTGCAACTATGTGAAGTGTTCTTTTGCTGGGTGGCTACCAAGCCCCGCTTTATTAGTAGTTTGATTTTAAATAGACATTATTTTAAATTAAATTCAGCAAACTAAAAAAAAAATGAGACAAATGAAAAAAAGGCAATTTTCTGTTTAATAAGTTAGTGTGAAACAAAAGGTTGCTAAATGCATGACTATGTCCTTTACATAGCAGCCTGAAAGTGAGTTAAAAGCCAGTCATATTACCCACTATACCGTGCAGATGGGACAAGGTCTCCCTACCCCAAATAAAATGTGCTGAAATGTACATTTATTTGAAAGTGTACTTCGTATATGTGAATGAAGATAAGGTAACATATTGTGGTAATATTCAAAATCTTCTTCTGTCATTTAGAAATATATTGCATATTCTCCAGTGGCAAAATGTTTTTATTCCCTACCAGACATTTTGTAATGGTAAAAGTATAATTGAGATATACTTTAATTCCATAGCATTATTGCCTGTCAACATATCATAGAAACGAGGAAATGACGACGGAGTTGTGGAGGAGTTCAATCTTTAATGCAGACACACCAACAAACAATTCATCTCTTAAGAACTTTCGGGAACGCCAGTATATATACACTCCATAACCACGCCCCCCAAGCCCTCAGTCCCTGGGTGAGAGGCCACACCCTTTAGTGTCCGCCACACCATATGTATCGTATGTTGTAGCGATAAGTACAGTAAAAAAAAAAGGAGCAAAAAATAGCAGCATCTTCCTATAAAAACTTCTGTACACTCTATTTGAAGATCACACAGTTAACATTCTCAAAGTGTGTCAGAGACCTGCTGATTCAAGTCTTTTGAGATTCCTGTAATAATGATGTAATATATTGCATTCCTCTTACTCAGTCTAACCTCCAAATTAGTATTCTAAGCAAATAATTCACACGCTTAAATTTTAAATCCCCGTTATGTAACCAACGATTTCCGAGCACAGAACTGTCCTGTGTTGTTCTTTTGCACCAGGGGTTCATGTTGAAATTATTTGTCACACCTCCCCTCAGCTTTACTGGTGGGATTTAATTCGGCGCAAGAGGGTGGCAGAACACAGCAACGTCTCACTCATTTTCCCTGCTGACCTTATTGTTCTGCTGCTCCAGACATATCTGGGAGGACTTGCACTTCAAAAACATCAAGTATTTACATTCACACACATTCTTTCGGTTTTGATGCTGTAAAAAAAAGCTTAAACATGCAAAAAACTCAGTTCGAGTGCCGTCACCCAGATAATTTTCTAGCTACCATAATGTGAACTCACAAGAGGAAACTGAAGCAACTCAGCTTGGCTCAGATGATGCAATGGTGACTTCTCTGCATTTTACAATGATTTGTGTGTTAATCTTAGGAAAGAGACAGTGACCAGCACCATTTAGAGTGAGGTTTTACTTTGATGTGTTCAAAGCCTCTGACGTGATAAATGAATGGGACCTTCGCCTGTGCTCTGTCACACACACATGCCACGGAGTCAGAAAAGTCTCAACATTGTTTGCTGAACACTTTAATAAACATTTTAGACATTTTCAAATCAAGTCACTGCAATCCCCCCCTGGAATTTGAATCAGTGAAACACATTGGGTACAATTCAAAGGTAATTTAATTATTATATGTTCCAGAGTGCTAAATGTTCCTCTGGCAAGCCATATTTCAAAGAACAAGTCTGGGTGGGTTCTACAGACCAACCAAGTTTTCCAAGAACACATAAGTCCCTTAAATACCCTACTCAGCTGAGAGTCCAACCATTCTCCTACTTATGTCCCATAGTTTTTTGGCTGCTTGGTCATCTGTGGCTTTAGCCATCAGCTCCTCCTCTTCACAGTTAGCGAAACATTTGCCAGACCTCCCCTCTAACTCTGGGGAGCAGGCGAGATAGAGAGGGGTTTGGGCACCCTCCAGTGGACTTTTGAAAAAGAGCAGTGAGGCGAGGTAGAACAGGGGCCTTGCAAGGAGAGGGATTTTCACATGCCTGCCCAATGCGGTCCTCACAATCCCAGGGGTGAGAGCATTGACTGTGACCCCTGTGCCCTCCAGCTTGTGCGCCAGTTCAAGCGTAAACAGGAGATTGGCCAACTTGCTCTGACTGTAGCAGAAGCCCTTATCGTAATTACTTTCACTGTTGAGGTCGTCAAAGTTGATGTGACCATACTTATAGAGCTTGGAGGAAACTACAACGACACGGCTGGGAGAGGACACCTTCAGGAGGTCCAGCAGGAGGTGAGTGAGGAGGAAGTGACCGAGGTGATTGACTCCGAACTGCATCTCAAAACCATCCTCAGTCTTTTCATAAGGACACTGGTAGATGCCTGCATTGTTGACGAGCACGTCAATCTTAGATTCTTCCTGTTTGGTCAGACAGAAAATAAGTGAGACTTCACAATAAGAAAACAAACAAATAAGAACTTAAATTATGTGTATGTGTGTGTGTGGGGGGGGTGATAATTCGTATTAAATCTTAAGCCAAATTCCACTTTTTAAAGTTATTTGTTTCATTTTTCGGAATATCTAACGTCTTTTTGTTAACTTATTGTTGATTCCTCTAGTGAATTCAGTGCATTTTTAGTGAACTTGTTGCAGATTTTTTTGTGTTCTTTTGCTTCTTTCTTTCAACCACAAACTCTTACAACCTGTAGTGATTATTTCTATGAACCTGGAAAATCTTGACGACTCTTCCAGAATTTTCAAGACAGTGTCAGTTGTGTTTAGGTCATTCGAGCGTTATCCAAAAGGGAAGAGACAGCTCGATAAAAAAATATATATATATGAAGAGTAGATATTAAATAGTAGTGGGTGAGGCGACCCAGTGGAGTTCAGCACCCCGGATAGCTCCTCTGGCCCTTTCTGAGTGTTGCCCAGACCAAATGTTTCCCTCCGGTACAAATTTCTGGATTGAGTTGGGATTTACGGTTTTGATAGTGGGATAGCTAGAATACATGGAGGGAGATTTAGCCTCGCAAAGAATGAATAGTGTGGGTAGTGGGGTAAGGGCAAGGGGAAGGGCAGTACACAGACATCACAATGGCAGGAAAGGGCCCGAACAGTCTCAATTACCAATTTACAGACATCGATTATATAGAACAGAAGATAGATTTTTAGCGCTCTTTCAGTGTGTAATTTTGCATCACCTGGTTGATTTCTTCGCAAAATTTGCGGACCGAACTCAACGACGCGAGATCCAGGTGTTTGACCACCACCTCCCCCTGTCCGGAGCCCGAAAGCTTCTTCATGTCCCGGGCTGCCTCCGCGGCGCTGCGCAGATCCCGACACGCCATGATAACCCGGGCCTGGAGCTTCAGAAGCTCGACGGTCAGGGCCTTCCCAATTCCGCTGTTCGCACCGGTCACGATGACCGTCTTCCCCCGCATCATGTCCGCTGGATAACGGAGCAGCGTTACGGCTTTCTGACTAGGAAACAACCGGCGCAGGGCGAGTAGCATGCCGCCCCCGACAACCGCAGCGATTAGCACCGCGGTCGACATGAAAACACGACGCTGGCCCTCTGCAGTTACTAACCACCGTGTGCAGGATTGGGAATAAAACTTTCTTGAAATCTAAATGTTATCGCCTTTCATATTATTAGCTTTCGTCAAGTTAAAGGGCATTCGTTCCAGTGTTAAAAGGCGACTGATTTTGTTTACTTCCGGCAAGCGATTTCCTCTCTGGTTGAATTGGCGAATTGCGAAGTAACGTTTCATGGCCACAGCGCCAACAAGAGTTTTGTTAGTGTAAAACAACGCTTTGTGATAGGCGTCATTTTCATGGTAAATTCGATAAATTGTAAGTTATAAGTTGTTGCATTTCATCGAACGACGTAGTAATGTTAATATGCACCTTTGAAAGCTTTCAGAAGAATAACTCGTCACACTATTTTCAAGTTTTGACATTACAAAAAAAAACTGCAACCTGGATAATAAGTATTGTTTCTGCAAGGTATTAATAAATTGTATTTATTAATACCTTGCTAAATGCCCTCGATAATTAACATTACCTCTACTCATAATTCTGATTTTTCTTTTTCTATTAGGTAGTGTCACTACAATTTCTGTTTTCTTCTGATAACTTCTGCCAGTTTTTGGTACCTTGACTAACTGACTCCATGCCAATGAAAGTGAATTGGAAAAAGATAAAGGGAAAAAAAAACTCTTTAGAATAAAGGGGGCTGTTTGAATGACTGTAGCATGGGTTCACTCCAGTACTTTGAAGTACTTTTTGGTGTGACAAACTTTACTATAGTTGTGTTATGTGTTACTATAGTTTCTGATGATGATCGTCTTTGGAACCGAACCTTCCTTGTTCGATTCCTGGCTCCTCCTCGTGTGTCGACGTGCTGTTGAGCAAGATACTGAACTCCTAACTGCTCCGCTGGCGGTGGTCGACGGCAGCCAACTGCTCATGGTTCATCCATGATGGGTCAAATGCAGAGAACGAATTTCCCCATGAGGGGTTCATAAAGTATACAAAACATTATTTAGCAGTAACATTAAGGCTTGTCCGTACATCGATTGCAGAATGTAGCATAATGACAAAACTGGATATAAATGTTTGAAAGACTATGAAGATTCCTACCAACTTCCCTATCCCATGCCTTGCTTGGACTCTACCACCAAATGCAAACTTTGGATCAATGGAAAACAGGGATAAGTTGCAGAGCAGACAGTTGTGGCTGTCCTGGGGTCAGGACTCCTCCCTGGCCATCTGAACTGGAAGGCATCCAGCAGAAGTTACACATGACTATCAGTATTCTTCAGTGCTTAATAGGTTTGTTGGTCATATGTTTGTGTCTGTTTTCACTGCCTTCTAATATCAAAGTTGGATTTCTGCCATTTTTCGGCCGCCGCCGCCCCCTCATGCAATGATATGCATGTACACCACTGACCAATAGGAGGTAATGTTGTGCCGCCGCCGAAAACTAATCCACAGCAAAATGTCGCAAATGTGATGTTTTAGCTGAAAGAGGCCTCATTCTACCTCTCTCTGTCCACTTCTCCGTCTCTCTTTCTTACTCGTTCTTCCTCTCTGTTGTGCTCTCACTCAATCTGTCCCATTTCCCCACTATTCACTCCCCTGTCTCTCTCTTTTCTCATAAAACATGGAACGCTAAGGAATTACACTTACATTAATATATTAAAATTATAGTTATTACGCACTCATACACACACATGCACAAAGTTTTCTCCAATTATCTTAAACTGTACAGAGACACCAGGAAAATGTTTATTTATGCTTAATATGATCAATTCCATGGAGAATGCATTTCTTTAATAACTTAAGCACATTATCACATCAGGGAGGTTATTTTGAGCTAACTTGCAAAATTCCTGGAATGAGTATTTTCCTGGAATTTTATGGCTACTCCATAACTCAGTGACTGATGTGTTCTTTCATTGTGGGTTAATGGATTTGGATGGAAGCAGTTTGATTTCTAAGTAGCACTTTCATATTGGACTGCGAATAAAGAGGTCCATTAGCAAAGTGTTCAGATTGTCAACAAGATAGCTCACTTCCTCTGGGCTTGCTGTGTTTCCAGTTGGGTAATACCTCCTTCGTTTCAGGGCTTGCTTTAGTTCCTCTCCCTCGATGGCTGCGACACAGACTTGGTGTGGAAAATGTCATGGACTGCGGCATTGAGCAGACAGACTAAAGGCGGTTTAATCTCATTTTGAAACAGTGAATTTTATGTTTCCTCACTCTAAAAAGTAAGAATGTGTCTTTTTCTGGTCACATTCGCCCTGATTGAAATCTGCTCTGTTTGTGAAGGTACGTAAATCTTTCTCTTTCTTGTGAGGAGTGTTTCATGGTGTTGAGGAGGTCATATATATATGTTCTTATATATATCAGACATATATGTGTCTTAGTTTAATTGATATCAAACTTTTATGGTCAACATGGGTAAATAAACTGGGCAGACACATGGCAGATAAGTAGCATTCCCCTTGGATTATTTTTACATATGTCTCCTTTGTTCATAATTAAGAAAATGTGTATAAATACTAACAGTAGCAGTTTAGAGAGCCACTTAAGCCTTGAATATGTAACACATTATAATTTGGAGTGGTGACCTCCACGAGCACTTCAACATTTGGAATAAGTGCAGACAGAACTGATGGTGATTTATATTTAAAAAAAAACACTCATATTGGAAGACCTGATTAGACTCACGGCTAGTTTCACACCTGAGTGACCAAAAAGATTATATCATTTGAGGTAGTTGGTTTGGGTTAGCCTACCTAAGGCCTGATGAAACTGATAATGATAGGAAATATGATGTTGCTTATTATAAATCAGAATATTATCACTGTTGATGTAAATATTCAGTGTCGTCAATTTTTTTTTATTTTTTATATACAACAAATATTCAATTGAATATTCAGTATTGCAACATATAACACAATTTTAGAACTGTTGGTCACCCAAAATGAATGAAGAAATAACTCATTCACTTTCTCAACCCTTGCATCACCATTTGAACCTTACCTTGAAGTAGTCTGGAAAGGTTCTTGAAGGAAGCTTCGTGACTTATCTACTAGTTTCACTGATTTTGTTTTTTGTTGCAATAATCTTGATCATAACTACAAATTTATTTGTTCAAAATGTATACCCTTTATATGCCCTTCATTTTGATGTTACATGACTCTTCCTTAGAAGAAGAATACATTGTTTCAATACATAAAAAAATGTCTGATTGTTTACTAATGACATTCAAGAAAGTGCCAACGACCCAGAACAACATAAATATTTATGCATCATTTTTTTGTGCACTTATGTATTTAAAGTGAAAGTTAATATTCTTGTATGCAATGAAACACATGTTGCTGAATGTACTGCTCTGTAACGTGACATTATCATTTCCCATAGGGCTGCTGAGGAACGGCTGCGGTATCTTCCCTAAAGATCTATACATCACACTGGGAACTGATACTGAAGTCATGTGCCAAAGTTCTTGTTCTCCCGGCCCAGTGTTTTGGAAACTGAATGATAATCCTTTACCTGAAAGCTGGTCGAAATCTATCAATTCCTCACACACGGTCCTGTCACTCACCAACTTCACTCACCCCTTCGCCACATTACAATGCCTTAGCAACATCACCCAACAAATTCTGGGAGGGACCTACATCAGAGCTTACAGTGAGGTTTTCTGTGTGTGAGAATGTGTTTTTGTGTGTGTGTGTGTGTGTGTGTGTGTGTGTGTGTGTGTGTGTGTTGTGTGTGTGTGTGTGTGTGTGTGTGTGGTTGGGTGTGTATGTGTGTGTATGTGTGTTTGTGTGTGTGTTCGTGTGTGTGTTTGTGTGTGTGTTCGTGTGAGTGTGTGTGTGTTTCAGTGGGTTTCTATAAAATTAAATCTGAA
>CAAKHD010004494.1:288638-316396 GCA_901007705.1 Fistularia tabacaria
TGGAGCCTTTCATTAGGAAAAATGGTAGCTTGATTGGGTCAGGTGAGAACGTGTGTGTGTGTGTGTGTGTGTGTGTGTGTGTGTGTGTGTGTGTGTGTGTGTGTGTGTGTGTGTGTGTGTGTGTGTGTGTGTGTTTGTGTGTGTATGTGTGTGTGTGTGTGTTTGTGTGTGTGTGTGTGTGTGTTTGTGTGTGTGTTCGTGTGTGTGTGTGTGTGTGTGTGTGTGTGTGTTTGTAATAAAATCTGAAATTTGCAAGTGTATGCCAAAAAGTTGCACAAACCTTTTATCAAATTGACTGATCCAAAATAAGTTTCAAACATTTCATACTGATTACAATCATATTTGTCATAGTTCTTGAACCAATATTATACCGTAATACTTAATTCTATTATTATCATTATCATGCCAATTTCCCAGTTTTTCATTATATGGTGATTTTAAGTATTTAGATTATATATAATCACAGACAACACACACATATATTTTTTAAAATCTAACAGGACTGTTTTGATTTTCGATCAACTTTAGTTGTGCATTTTTTGAGGCCGCAAATATCCAGTTTTTTTTTATTTCCATACTTTTCCCATTGTTTATCTTTGGCTCGCTCATCCTCAAATATAAATATGTCTTAAAATGCCCCTTTTTATTCGAAATATATCACACTGCTGTTTTTTTCCCCACAGCAAAACCAAGCCAAATATCATGTGTTTTGCACTATAAGTATAAATGGGTTGGAGTGCCAGAACAATTCACATGCAGTTGGAAGCAGCAGATGAATCCTTCTACAGCCACAGTGATTTACACTGTACTTCTGTGAGTCTCACTTTCCACTCTTATATTTGGAAACACTGAGGCATGGGTATTTTTTGCAAGGTTTTGAAAACTGATATGACTGTCATAATTGTTTTCAGCTCTTCTTCCTCACATCCTCACATCAGAAAAATTTGTCAATCCTTTTCGACAAGGTGCACAATCAACTACGCCAACATATCTAAAGGAGCACCTCTTATCAGCAATGTCACCATTATTGTAAAAGCTCAGGGCTCTCAGTGGGAGGCTTTCTCTGACCCCATTGAGATGGAGCTTTTGCAGATAGGTAAATAACATTAAGTGATTTTTGCATTTAGTTTATGATCTCTCAGAAAATGTGCCTGTTTTATGATGCGTTCTGTCCCTTTTCCCGCAGTGAAAATCCCTCCTCCGAGGGTTCAAGTAACCGTGTTCTCTAATTATCTGCTGGTTACGAGGAATAGTTCATTGAGCACAAAAGTTCACTGTCAAGTTAAATACCACAAGGTACTGCCCTCTTTTCTCATCATCCGATCAGAAATCAGCAGTTATTTAGTTAGTAGATATTTTGGGGTTTCCCCAGAAATTACTTGTGATTATGACACGTTTACAATTCACAAAAACAGTGGTTCTTGAAAGCTACAAATTCTGAAAAAAATTGAATTCAAAATGTGAATTCAAGAATTTCTGACATATACGATATTATATATTATATTATATTGTGTATTCAGAATCCCAATCAACAAAAATCAATGTAATGTATGAATGTAAAATAAACTGAAAAATGTCAAGGAGACTGTCTTAATCCAAAGCAAACAAACCACATTATCATGAAAATAATTTGCCAGCCACAGATTCACTAAAAAAACAGCTTATAACAAATGTAAATGTTAGGGTTGGGCTCACTGAAGGCATGCTCTTGGCCAGCCAACACCTGCCACACATTGGTGTGTGTTGGCTGGCCCTGGTGACAGGCAATCAGTAAGGGCGTAAAGGCCGGAGCTTTGAGTCTCACTGGTTGTTGGGTCATTCGCAACTCTTTTCTATCAGTCGTTCATGCCATCTCTCAGGCTCTTTTTCTGTCTCCAACGCCATCCCTCCCCGTTCGCTCCTTTACGTTGTCGGTGTATGCCAGCTCCTCTCGCCTGTTCCTGCCCTGCGTCCCTCCTACCTGGTTTTCCTGCTCCTGCCCTGCATCCCCCCTACCTGGTCTGCCTGCTCCTGCCCTGCATCCCCCTGCTGGGTCTGCATGGTCAAAGTAAACTAGTTTCAAACCCTGTCTGTTTTGGTGAGGAGTCCTGTGTCTGCGTGTGGGTCCTACCTCCGACCTATAACAGTAAATGAGTTATTTATAATCTTGTTGAAATTAGGAAAAAATGTCACTATTAGGAAAAAAAAGTTACAGAGATGTTTAACATAAATAAGCCAAAAATGGACCAACTCAAAATAAGCAACAAATACATTCACATATTCTTATCAAAAGGAAACAAAAACAAAAATTGTGTATTGTGTTGCATCAAGAGCCAAAGAGCTCTCAGTCGTCACTGGTCATCAACTAATCACATTTAAAAAATCATGGAATTATTAAACTGATGAGAATTCTGTAGCAACAGCAAGAAGCCTGTTAAATTTCACAGAGGTTTCCTAGATTCATCATGAAATGACCAAGAAATCATCTGTGTCTTTGTCTGTTTGCTTAGGTCCTCAGTGGGAGCACTGAAGAGGTGAGAGACACACTTATCCATTTGACATTAGCAAAACTTCAGAGTTTATCAAGACAAAACTTTGGCCTCTTCTGCAATAGTTCAATATTTTTTTTAAATGTCGGGCTGGTCTGTCTGGGCGAGTTCTGGTTGATATTTTCTGATGTGTTTCATTTTGGTCTTTCCAGCGGGTCCTCAATAAGGGAGTGTCTCTGAGCATGACTGAGAATTGTACCATTGAAAATGTGGAATCCTGCACTAACTACACAATCTCAGCCCGCTGTTCTATGCAGAATGTTACCTGGAGCGACTGGAGCAGCGAGCAAATCATTCTGACAGGACTCATCAGTGAGTTGTAGCTCGACTTGTAAATGCAGCACTCACGGAGGAAGTTAAAAATAAAAAGAATGGCTAGCGAGTTTGAATGGACAAGTTGTGTCCAGATGGATGCATTCTTTACAGAGGCAGGGATCATTTTACAGTCTACAAACTCTTGTTTTTTAGATATTGACTATTCTTTTTTTAATTTATCAATTCTTATTAAAATCATGGGCAAAAGGCTGGAGTTACATCTGCAAGTTGTGCCTTAACAGTTTAGCAAAAAGCCTCAATAAGTTATAACAGTCAAAATCACCCAATTTACACCCAATAAAATATGCCAAGAAATGACCTCCACCCATCCATCCATCCATCCATCGTCTGCCACTTATCCTGCACTCAGGGACGCGGCGGGTGCTGGAGCCTATTCTCGGTGTCATCGGGCGAGAGGCGGGGTACATCCTGGCCTGGTCGCCAGTCAATCGCAGGGCCACATATATAGACAAACAACCATTCACTCACTCACTTATTCGGGGCAACTTTTTCAATTTTTTTTCCAAGAAATGACTTGAAAATCAATAAAAATATAAGAACATTCCCTGTAAAATATTACAAACTCACGCACTGATGCAAAATATCTATTCATCTATCCAATAGTTTTCAGCAATCAAAAATGATGACTTTATTTTCTCATCGAAATTCTTTTAAGAGGCCTCTTCATGTAATGGTCCCTTGTGCGTGTGGTAAATAGTTTCCACTTATATAGTACTTTCACACCTTGTGATCTAAAAACACCAGATAGCAGAAACTCGCCAACCTTCCAATTCGAGAGACACCCGCTCCACCAACTGAGCCGCAGCCTTCACCAGTGTACCGAATTATTGCTCCAACTTGAAAATAAAGGTCTTAAATGAAGCATCAAGCAGTGCAAACATGGTTTTCCCCTCATCAGGCTTTCTAATTTATTGCTTCATTAAATTATACTATTATATATTATTATGATTTTTACACATCAGTACTGTTTACAAATTCCTCAAACCCTGTGCAGAGAGTGACGTCAGGCTGCACATGTGGAGAAAGATTACCCAACCGGACATACGAGGAATGAGAAAGGTTTATGCCATGTGGAGGGTAAGCGTTATCAAAATAGATATTTCGATTTAAAGTCCTCTGGAAACCCTCGCCATGTTTCAGTTGCACAACAATCAGTTTCTAACACACATTTTGCACAGCACATCCTTTAAATCTCCTGAAACTTCCTTCAGGAGATTCCTACAACATGCAAGGGCAACTTCACGTACTACGTCAGACAGACTCCCTACGAAAATCGCACCACCAGAGAAAATGACAAGGATACACTATGTGGCGTTTCGGGTTGTGAAGTCAGCGTGAACCCGTCGGCCAACGTCCTACACCTCACTGTCTTCCACAATGGAGCCCTGCTCGCCCAAGACTCAGTGTATGTTCCAGCCACTGAGGAGAGTAAGTATCACTGCAACTCCTTTTGCCTCTGTTTCCCAGCAACAATAATCTTTTTATTTTATTATTGTTTTCCCTCCCCGTACTGGGTTTCCGGCAGTGTTTCTTCTCGCTTTCTTCCCCCAGATGTCCTCCCTGAAGTGTCATACCTGCGGACATCAACAGTAGAAGGCGATATTGTGGTCAGCTGGGAGGCTCCCATCCAGCCTGTCAGCGGTTACATGATCGACTGGACTCATAATGGCAATCAATACAAATGGAAAGAAATTAATGACACCAGTGTAACACTGTTAGGTAGGTTTTATGCCTCCTCCAGAGTCAGGGACTCGTGGACGCCAATAGTTTGTCAACATTTGAAAAGCAATTATCTGTATCTCATCCATTGATTTTTGGGGTAATTCCTAGGGTATTACATTCATTCATTCATTTTTTTTCATTATTCTTACCACTCATCCTGCACTCAGGGTTGTGGGGTTGCTCGAGCCTATCCAGGCTGTCATTGAGAGGTGGGGTTCACCCTGGACCGGTCACCAGTCTATCACAGGTTCACACAGATAGAAATTACACTTTTAGGGAAATTCTAAGTAATTATTTTTATTTATTTTATTTCAGTTAAGTCCTTGGTAATTCTGTTCCATTTTTTAAATTGTCTTTCTTAATTTAAGCTAATTTTTTGAATTTTTTAAAATTTGTACTCTCAGTTATAGAGGGCCTTTTTGGGTTGAGCATGCATGTTCTCCCCGTGTCTGCGTGAGTTCCTCCCACAGTCCAAAAACATGCAGTATGTTCATTGGAGACCCTGTATTGATGTGTGAATGAGAGAGTGACTGTATGTGGTTGTATGTTTCTTTATGTGGCCCTGCGATCGACCGATCCAGGGTGAACCCCCCCTTCCTCCCAATGACAGTTTGGATAGGCTCAAGGCCCTGGGCCTGTAGCGATATAGATAATGAATTAAATGAATGAGGTTTTTGATTTGGTGTTGTGTTTCACATCTTAACAATAAAATCATGCAAGCATATTAGATCAGACTAATGTGTTGATCATTTAAGACCTTAACTCCTTGAACCCCTGGTTGTACAGTCTTTGCTTATTAGTTTGACCATCATCATTAAGTGTCCTATCATTTGCTCCTTGTGGAAAGTGATGGATACACTAGTTGAGACCGACAGTTCCAAAAGTGCTCTGCAAAGCGTCTGGCGGGGAGGTTATTTCATGAGCTTTCAAGAGCCCCTCTAACAGAAAGTAGTCTGCTCTGTCGCTTTTCCATTTTATCCCCTTTTATTGAAATTGTTGAATAGTTTCAACCTTGTCTTTCATTTAAGACTAAAGCACACATTTCCTCCACAGACCTGCTTGATCAGAGGCCCTACAATATTACAGTTACTGTACTCTTTGGCAACAGAACAGGCCACGGCACTCAAGCCCTGCAGATCTGCTCCAGATTAGGTGGTAAGTGAGTCTTCAGATCTTTTTGTGATTCTGTAGAAAATCTTAAAATCACCATTATGATCATAAGATAAATTTCTGTCCCCACAGGTCCTGAAAATTTTTCTTCTATCAGCGTTTATGCTCAAGACAAGAGTGCCCTTGTGAACTGGAGCTTGATATCCACAGAGGTCTGCAGGGATGCCGTGATCTACTATATTGTTGACTATAAAACAGAGAATGGGCCCCTGCTCAGTAAGGCAACGCAGACTGACTTTTGTGATAAAATGTCATTCCTTTCATGAGGGCAGGCGCTTGGGATTGTAGAATTCATTTCTGTAAAATCAGGGATTATTTATCATGACCAAATTATCGTTGAGATAGGGAAATTTACATTGTAGTTATTTGCTGTCCCCTGTAAAATGCCGATAAGTCAGCTAATGATTTTTGGGGGGATGAATATTAATTACCTTTATTAACTAGCTAATTACTTATATATATTTGTTTGTGTATTTGAGGTGTTTGCTGGACATCAATATACATTCCTGTTAAACAAATCTTACTTGCCCTTCAGCTCGGATTAATTGTGTTATTTTCTCTCACTATTCAGAGAATATCCCTTAATGTGTATCTTAACATCCCTGTTGATGGCCGTTTCACACTTCCAAACCCTCTGTCTGACAAAACTTTAGTTGTACTGTCTTCATTGTGGCTTTCCTTTAGATGTTACTGTCAACAGCACAAAGCAGGAGGTCCTGCTGGAAGGTCTGAATCAAGACACACAGTACAGTGTCCAAGTCAAGGCTGTGGCTCTTATTGGACAAACTCAAAGCAGTGAAACAAACTTTAAAACCAATCGACTTGGTAAGCGCGAAAAAGATTGTTTCTTGCACCGCATTTTTACATGATGTAAAAATAACAGAATTAACTTTCATCACTACGTCAGGATCACTTGGATCCCTGACCCATGGATTATCACATTTTCGGGGTTTTCTAGATACTCGTTGCTTTACAACAGCTTCAGACCAGTTTTTGTTCTGCTTCCTTCAAAATGTCACCTCGTTCTGTTTACTCAGAATGGAAATTTTGCTGGCTATTTACCTGCCGATCTGCAACAACATAATCAATACTGTCTTTGATAGATTCAGGGCTAGAGACACTCATTATCTGTGGTGGCATCTTTATATTCCTGGTGATTTCTCCTGGATTATGCTGTGTGGTCCAGTAAGTGCCAGTGATGATGTGATGTGTATTGTTTATTTAATGGAAGCAGCGATGAAATAAGAATCGCCACGCCTGCGGAATCTCATTATAAATTTCTAAATGACTTTGCTAGGTGGAAGAAATTCATGGAGAAACCGGTGCCAAATCCAGGCCTCAGTTCAGTGGCACTGTGGCCATCAGGTTTTCAGAGGGTAAGCCCAATTGCTGACAAAACTCAAAAAAATCACTGTTTTTTGTGGCAACATTTTAGTCAGATTTTGAAAATGAATGAAGTGCTCTTGTTTTGAGAAATGCATGTAATGTTCAACTCTGGAAAATGATCAACTCTTTGCATGAACGCTCGTGTGCTTGGATTTTCCCCACAGAGGAAGTGCCCCTTCAGTACTCCATCAGAGAGCCACTGTGAACACGTGTGCACTGAGGGAAAGCAGGAAACGTCTGCAGTGGTGTTAGCTGTAGGAAGTTGTCCATCAAAGGACCACTGGGAGGAATTCACTGACTTCATTATTCCAGAACCAGAGCAACAGAATGAAAAACCCACTGAAAGCATAGAGACTCTCCTACAGACCTCTGGAGAATCCAAAACACTTCTGTCCTCAGAGAACAACCACTTAAACCCTTACCGAAGCCAGACTTCTGTGGAAACACCGCTCACAAAGACAAGCAGACAATCTAGACGGCAGCCTCCAGGGAAACTTCAAGAAAAGACCGCACCAGCAACTGTTTATGTTACTTTGGATATGTTTGATCAAGATGGGAGCAGTTGAGAGAGACCCTCCAGTGATAGAATGCCTTCAGATACCTTAAACAATTGAGCGAACAAACGCGGCATTGAAATGATCAAAATACCCATATGTTCAGAGTGTCCTCAAGAAGCCGGGGATTGCTTTTGCAGTGTTTGGCATGGTCTCGCTGTGGCCTGTGTTCATTGCGGAATGAAGGTAGACTCTACAGCTTGTGTAATAAAATATGATGTTGTGATGTTGATTATGCTTCTCTTGAGACTGAATGGAGACATTTTTAGTTGAACAATTTGTACAGTGACTCTTTAAACTGTTCAATATGACTTAACCTTTTGTAGTAATAACTGTGCACTCCCCTGGCTAATATATCAGATTATATGTCATGTGAAACAAAAGTGAATTTATATTTATCTCAGCTCCACAAAAACTGGGCTGTAAAATTAACAGAGAAAAAGTTTTTTTTTTTAGTCTAAAGTTTTTTTTAGTCTTTTACACAGTGACATCTCAACATCATAAAAGGAAGATTAAAATCACAAAAGAAACAAGTACAGACAGTGATACTATGTACATAAATATGCCTGTATTGTATGGTAAGGCAGTTGTTCAGTTGTATTAAAACACAATAATATCAGTGTGCATTATAGAAGTGTGTGTTTTGCTATGAAATAGTACTGTGCTCTGTATTTTTTTTTTTACCCTTATTTGCATTTTTCACATTATTCACTGAAAAAAAAGTGAGGCACCAATAAAACAAATTCATGGATTATATATTTTCATGGAGCAGTTCTCCCTCTTGTTGCTTTTTCCTTTTATTACACCGCATCAGATTTAACCAGGACACGGCTGCTGTTTCCCTTTTAATATGTCCCCTGTAATATTTTTTGCAGAACAACAAAATATCCTCAAAAACGATATCTATGGTGCTAGAGCTTTTTGAATCAAATAATTTGATCTACTCTCGGAAATTAAATTCTGTTATATAATTGGAATGTCTCATGAATCAGTTTCATTTTCGAAGTTTGCTCTTTGTACCATCTTAAATCTGCTGTGGGTATATATTCAGGGGTTCAAAAAACAAAACAAACAAAAAAGGAAAAAACAAGTATATACCTGAAATACCGTCTGTCCATTCACTCATTCATTCAATATATATACTACTTATTATCATGCTGTCAGGGTGGGGATGGTAATCCTCGGCGTAATCGTGTGAGAGGTGGAGTTTAACTAGGACCAATTGCCAGTCCATCATAGGGCCACATATAGAGGCAGACAACAATTCACTGTCATTCAAGACACATGTTTTTTTGAATGTGGGAGGAAAGTGGAGAACCTGTAGAAAACCCACGCAGACGTGGGAAGAACATGCAAACCCCATTATTGAATATTTACTGAATTGTTAAGTGTTATCCTTTGAAGCAGTGACTAAACCTTCGTCTTTCTCGCAATAATACACGGATGAGAGGCGAAACATCTTTAAGGGAAGAAATTAACGTCTAGTTGCCTTGAAGGGATTTAGACAGGATTAGACCGTGAAGACTGAGAACCTCCATCGACAAAGCTTTCTTCCATTCTTATTTAACTGTTGCTTGGAGCAGGAACCTTTGTTTCGTGCCACATATACCAGTTGCAAATATGATTGAAGCACTCGGATTGTGAGATCGGTTATTCGGTCATTAAATTATTATTCAAAGCTAAGAGAGGAGAGGCGTGACGGCACCACAGCGTTTCTTCCCTGTTGTGACATGACTTCCCATTAATTCCTGCGGGTGGCAGCATGGAGCTGCAGGACAAGAAAAACAGCTACGAAGGAGAAGAACTGGCTAGTTTAGCAAGTTAGCTTGTTTGTGAAGTACTTCCATCATGCTAACTAATTGCTAACAACTTGAACGCAACAATATCAAGATAAACACCTTTTCAAAGCGTCATTTCGGGTTGCTGCCATGGTGTGAGTTATAACAACTTAATGCTAGGCAGCGTGTCTGGAAGTTGAACAAGTTTAACTTTCCTCGGCCATTCAGGTGTACTAAATTAGCCTCGTCGCTAAAGGGCCTTGCATCCGCGGTGCTTGCGTGTCCGACAGCCGTGGATACAGTGGCCTCGTCGGGAGGGTCTACGAAAGCACATGCCAGCTTTCTAAGAGGAGGCTGCGGTTCTAAACAACGACACGAAACACAAAACGGCTCCTGAACATGTCACACACCGGACCTCCTCCGCGATGGCGGAATTGTCCCAGAAGAGGACAACCGGTGGCAGGTAGGACATAAACACACGATTTGGATTATGAAGGTTAATGCAACTCTGCCTTACAGCGCGAGGCAACAACCAGACACATCACGATTATTCAAAATATACACGACAATAAATATTGTGCTGTTTCTGTGACATCACATTCAATGCTTTATTTTTTCAAAGGTTGTGATAGAGAGCTACGCTTAGCAATTTTATGTCTCGTACACTCTTTCTAGCATTACAGCATGGTGACGTTAGCAAGCTGTGAGCAGATTTGCTTATGTTACATTTGGAACCATTCGACGGCATTTTGTTCACTGAACAAAGGCGCCCCGACGTTTGCAAAGACCATAGTTCATTTACGGCTGCATTTGGATGCTTGTCCCTCGTAAACAGCAACACTTTGGCAGTTTAATGTAGCTGGGGTTGGCTAGCTCCATTGCCAGTACGTCACGTGTCCAAACAAACCGGGGCCTTGGCATGATTTTATTCCGCCGCCAGATCCTGTGCGGTTTTCAACGGCCGTCGCTCTATTTAAAAGACGTCAGCACAGGAGTCTTAACGGTCGATACATCGACGTGTTTTTCTGAAGATGAACATGCTTACATTCAGGCACTGACGCAGATGAATCGGCCGTTAGCTTAGGTGTGCTATTATGAGACTGAAGACTCAACAGTTTTTAGTGGCGTCATGCAAGCAGAACGAAATGTTGTAGGGACTCTCGGTTAGACGATGTATGTACACAGCAAAATAACAAACACACAAACAAAAACACAAACAATATCAAGATATGTGCTACTCCATTCCCATCACTCCGTCACCCACTCACACGTGTGATGCCCATACCTACCACGGGTCACTTTGGTTCATATCTATTTATCAATCTATTTATTCTTGCTCATGTGTGCTGTCTATGTGTAAATGTGTATGTATATATTGTGTATATGTGTATATATATTTATGTAGGTATGGGTGTGTGTGGGAATGTATGTTGACTTAAGTGCATATGTGTTTGCACTGACGTGTGTGTATATCTTTTCCTGTTATTTTTAATTTAATTTAATTTAATTAATTAATTATTTTTTTTCTAATGTTGCTGCTGCAACACCCGAATTTCCCCTATGGGGATCAATAAGGTATTATCTTGTCTTATCTTATCTTAAATAAACAAACAAACAAACAGGTGCAAGAAGATGATAGCAGCAGAAAGGAGAAAATAAGTGTCTCTGTGTGTGGGTGCATAAAGTGCAAACTAAGTTCAGTCCAGTGTAAAAGGTGAAGGGTGTGTGATTGTCTTTAGGGTGGGTTTGGAGTTCAGGGTGGTTGTCAGTATTGGGCCGTTGTGTGTTCCATCAGGGTATGGATGTGATGTGGTTGCTTCCAGAGTGTAGATTGTTTTTACAGCTCTGGGGAAGAAGCTGGCTCTCAGTCTGTATGTGCTTGTCTTGATGTTTGCTGTACCACTTTCCCAATTGAAGTGGTTGTAAGCATCAGGGCATCCACACTTATGCTCAGACATCCTTAATGGGATCTAAGGACAAATGACTGAATTCAATTAATTATTGACTGAAAATTAATTCTTGATCTGTGTCCTGGTACTGGTTCGATCCTCAGAAAACTCCAGGCTTTGATAAAAAACACAGGCTTTTACTTCGATAATGTGTCTGCCATCACATTTAATTACTGTATTTTGCCCATTAAATATGTTCAGTATGAATGTCTTCTATATGTCACACTATGCTGATCATAATCATTATCCTGGTTTAATATCTGTCATTCTGCTATTTCATCACATGAGTTCAAGTTTTTTTATTTCTCTTTTTTCATTTTGATAATTAATTAATTTTTCTTCCAGTGCTCTTGAGGCTCTTTAGAACCAAGGCCTGGCTGGCGGGATATTTCATAGCCATGTTGATTTTAGGAGAGGTCCAAGAAATACAGATATTGCTTATGTTGTGGCTGATATAGAGCACATTGAACTAGAATGAATAATGACCCATCTGTGACTCTTGGACAGATTTGCATCAATATGACAACTCAAATGCAGTCAGGAGGCTGTTTCATCAGAAAATAATTTTAGTTTTGATTATAAAACATGATGCCATGGCCGAATGGACATCTCTTATTTATAAGCTAAGAGCAAGAACAGTATGTATTGTGTCGATTATATTGTGTCATCATATCCAGTGTGAACACTTTATTAACTGTATAATTAGAATGATTGCTATAGCAATGTAGACATTGTATATTACATACTTGGCATTATGTTTACATTACAGTTTCTGCCTGCAAGACATTAGCGAGAGAAGTATTAATAATGTGCATGCATCATACAATGCATGTGTACCCGTATGTGCATGCACACGCGCACGCACACATGCACACAAACACAAACACAGACACAGGAGAGGCGGCATTTTCTAGCAAGCTGCTAAGTTACTAACAGAAAAAATAGCTACTTCAGAGGCTTTATCTGCTGTAAATCAGATGATGTTTCTGCCTTCTGCCTTTTTTGCCTAAGTATTGTTTTTGACATTTACCATCTGTTTACAAAACAATATGCCTTGGTTGTGTTGTTTCTAAAATGGTGTCTGAACAGTTGATTCAGAAATGTTCTCATATGATGCATTTGCAGCATTTTTAGTTCATATCAAATGGAAATGAGAAAATGAAAAAAAACATTGCACTGCTGCTTCTTGTGACATTCGATTAGTAAAACTTTCTGACAAATAGAGCTGCAAGTATGTTCTAGACAAAATTTACTTATACTTGATACCGTGTACTGTTTCGAGTTTGGTTCAGGTTCGGCTCATTACGTTTATTTTTCTAGGTAAATTCTTGCCAATGAAAACGATGTTGGGTCCCAGATATGATGACCAAGTAGCTGAGGAGAACAGGTTCCACCCAAGCATGCTGTCAAATTACTTAAAAAGTCTTAAAGTAAGATACTTCATACAGATCAGAGTCATATTTTCAAACTTTTTTGAAAATGGGTATACTGAAATGTTCCGTGTCCAATATATTTTCTATCTACAGGTAAAAATGGGTTTGCTTGTGGATTTGACAAACACGACTCGCTTCTATGATCGCAATGACATTGAAAAAGAAGGAATCAAATATGTGAAACTTCAATGTAAAGGGTAAGAGTATCACCACTGTAACACATTTGAACAAGCTTCTTTTCTATTGTGTTCTAATTCAGTCTGTTGCAATGTATTAAAGCCCTTGGTTTTTCTTTTTGCTGTAGCCATGGGGAATGCCCGTCCAAAGATACCACTGCCATGTTTATCAGGCTTTGCGAACACTTTATGGAGAAGAATCCTACAGAATTAATAGGTAAGTTTCCTGTAAGTTTGAGTCAAGGGTAAATCGTTAGATTTTTCCTCATATCCTGTCACAGTAAGGCCTGTTGGCAAAGAGTTTAGGGTTCCAACTGCATAAGCAGAAGTCACTCTGTCAGCAACGTTAACTCAGTGGTAATTGTCAACACCTGACTCCTTGGAATGGACACAGTATCTCTTGTGCCCTTGTGCTTCAGTGTGGCCAGCTGATATCCTTCCACTTTCAAATGTTTCCTAGCATTTGCATCTGTCACCATCCAATTTGTAAACAGATGACTTGTAAGGTTGGATTGCTTTGCAGATTAACCAGATTACACTGAGTTAGCATTGCGAACCAGAGCAGTGGCCATTGTTGGTCACTGCATTTGATGTGCCCCTCAACAAGTTTGCTGAAGTGGGTAGCTGGGAAGAAATTGATTTTTAGAATATGACACCAGGTTTAAACATGTTGAATGTGAGTATTATTGATAACTGAGATCGGCCTACATGGTAGAGCAGGTAATTGTTATTTCCCCTTCATAACATCAAAGTGCTACATTTGCACCTCTGCATGGAGGCTTATAACTGTATGGAGAAGATGAGTTTGGTTCAACAAAACACTAAAAATCGTGTACCTGAATGTGCAAAATTGCCTCAACACATTTTGGAGCTCATTTTATTTTTTTAATTTATTGTATTTTTAATGTTTATCTCACTCAGAGCGTAAATTTATATATTTTTCTAATCTAAATTGAAGAATTGGCAAAGATCACTGTTTGTTTTTGTTGCATAAACAGGAAATATTTGAATACTTTCTGTGGAAATAATGAGGTGAAATTGGCTTTTTAGGAAGTGAGAAAACAAATGTTGCATTTAAAACCGAGCTGTGTGGCATCCACAGAAATGCTTTCACAGTGATTAGTAGTCCTCCATGATGTTCTGCTGCCCCACAGAGACCAGATAATTGAAAATAACAAAATGAAATACCTGACAAACACAATAATCTGGACTAGCTAGTATGAATGCAGATTATGTAACTTAAAGACAGAAACACCTGGACAAAACTGACGTCATATTTTCCTTCCTAAAAGTAAAGTAATAAATCAAGGCCGAAAGGATAAAGGTTTCTATTGCTGTACATTAGAGATGTAAACACAACTTGATAGCAGTGCATGATGGCCTAATGGCATTCATACCGACTACCCAGTTGCCTTGTCAAAACCTCTTGTCCTTCATCAGTGAGCTTTTGGCAACGACTCCCAAATAGGTCTTCGGATGGAGTACCACCACAGACTACACTTGTTTCTACATCCTTTCCAAATAGCTTTTCAGGTTGCTTGCAGTGGCATGCAAAGCTAACTGTAGCATACCAAGGCTGCAAACAACTTTGAAATCCTTGTTAGTAGCTACACTGCATACCCTAACTTATTACATGTAGTTATTTCCCTCATATATATATATATATACGTGTGTGTGGAATGTATGGTGACTTATGTGCATATGCATATCTGTTTGCACTGTCATATGTGTGTATTTATCTTTCCTGTTTTTTTTTTTTTTCTTTTCCCTCTAATGTTGCTGCTGCAACACCCGAATTTCCCCTATGGGGATCAATAAAGTATTATCTTATCTTATCTTATATTCATTTATTTTTTTTATGGAAGCGACCAAAAACAGCTTACTTCATTTGTTCAGCTGCCATCAACACTGACACATAACACGAAGGGTAATTCAGCAGAGGAGATCCATCTCCAACAGTATTGTTTCCCCTTGGAAAACAGCCATAAACTTATGGGCTGTTAAATGGTCTACACAAAGTCTTATCACGTTTCCTCCAAGGTGTTCACATTGGAGGTGAAACAAATGGTCATGAATAACCTGCTTCTTCTTGTACTATGAAGACGACATCACTGTGCAAATAAATGATTTCCTTTTCGGTAAAACATATTGTTCATTACATTTTTAAAGTTAATTGTGTATCAAAGTTTAATTGAAGCTAACTTTGTACATTATGTAGAAGCAGTACCTTTAAATGTCCAGCAGGGAGCAGACTTTACCTACAGATGGAAAGGTGTAAATAAGATTACTCATCCTTTTTTGTACACACATTTATATGTTTACATTCTTAAAGGTCTGACAGTTTTTCAAATACAATCAGTCAAAGAATAGTTCCAGGTGAAAGGGTTTCTTCCATGGTAAGGATT
Source organism: Fistularia tabacaria (assembly GCA_901007705.1). Taxonomy (NCBI): domain Eukaryota; kingdom Metazoa; phylum Chordata; class Actinopteri; order Syngnathiformes; family Fistulariidae; genus Fistularia; species Fistularia tabacaria. The sequence continues at coordinate 304,076 of CAAKHD010004494.1, forward strand.
GTGCCCAAAGATCCATTTCAAAGTTGTACTTTTAAACTAGTGACAGCGGGGGTTCTCTCTTACATTTCAGCCTAATATCATGAAATCCTGTTCAAACCCACTCCGAACCCAAACCTCCGAACTGATGGTAGGCTTGCTATCCAAATTGCTGAAACATCAGAGCAGAATGTGTGAATGTCATCACAGTAATGTCCAGTCTGCAGCCTTCTGGTGATTAGGGTTCGTTATTTCAGTGGTACACCTATCCAAAGTAGACAGCTGGGGTGGTAAATGTAATCTCTGTCTCCTAACGTTTGTTAATTTCGTCTTCGTTATGTCTGTTGTTGCCACGCAATCTTCCTATGCTCGGGACAAATGAAATCGGATGGTCTTATGTTTTGCAGTCTTAGCTCTTCTGACCAAAGTTTGGTTGTGAGAATTTGTGGGTATATAAATTTCAAACACATATCCATATCCACAGAGAGCAATCTGCCTGACAATCCCTCAAACTTGTCTAAAGGAAGACTCGGTACATCTCAAAGAAAATGTTTCATGCTTTTTTGTTCCAAACAGTAAAATGTTAAATATATGGCTACACTGAGCTACCTATGCGATGATGTGGAGATATCCAAATCTAACTTTATTCGCAAAACATGCCCAGAGAATTCAGTCATTTAGTATGATTTTAACTGTGAAGTGTAATACTGAGTGTTTGACTTTGGTGTTTCCTGTTCTTCCCAAAGGTGTTCACTGCACTCATGGCTTCAATCGGACAGGCTTTCTGGTGTGTGCATACTTGGTGGAAAAGATGGACTGGAGGTAAGGTTTTACTTTTCTCTATCACACTCTAGAAGTGTGTTTTCTTTCACGTATGATGACAGCAGCTCTGCATTGGCTATCGTCATCAGTCTGGTTTGAAGAACTCCTCAGCCTGTCAGCCTTCATCAACACTAATTCAGACTTCTCTTTATCATTTCTGTACAATTGATGGCCTGAGAAGTGACCCTGCCGGTATCATCACATCTGCACCTGAAGAATCTCACTGGTTAGGGGTATCAGAGCCCTATGACAGAGGTGTTAAATGTTTTATAGCAGCTGAGCAAGGGGGCTGAAGATGTGTTTAGTGGGAGGTTGAACAGGAGTCTTAAGACTGAATCCTTGGAAACTGTAGCTCCTCAAACTGGATGAAACCTTCCCACCACCCACTACTTCCTGTGTAGCTAATGTTCTCAGAGCATTAGCTTAATCCTGAATCAGGTTTTGCAAAATAATATGACTATCAGGCTATCTTTCTTTTCCAGGAGTCTGAAAATATGGCCAGCTACCAGGAAATATATGCTGATCAAAGGATTAAGATTTAATCAATCGTTTTTGTCAGTTAATCTATCTAACATGATGGTAATGATAAAAGAATGCTGAAATGTATAGACAAATTTAAAAAATGATTTTCAATCGGCAGTTTCTTGTATTTTCTTGCTCTTATCAGCATTGAAGCAGCTGTAGCTGCTTTCGCCCAGGCCCGGGCCCCAGGGATCTATAAGGGAGACTACCTCAAAGAGCTTTTCCATCGCTATGGTGATGAGGAGGACGCACCCCCTGCCCCTGCTCTGCCTGAGTGGTGCTTTGAAGACGGTGACAGCGGGGAGGTGGATGATGATGGTAACTCAGTCGGCCAAGAGTCGGGGCCCAGCTCCTCTGGGTCAGCCCATGGCAAGCGAAAGAAAGAGAAACTTAAGCTGGTAAGATTTCTTGGACTCTAGGAAATGTTCTGGATGCATGGATGTGGAGCCTTAAGAGGGACCTACCCACCTCAGTGTTGTTCAATTACATGAACACAGTTCGAGAACATGCCACTTTCCACTCCCTCAATGGCTGGGAAATTGTCATGACAAAAGCCGTCTCCCTGCCTTGATATAAAGCTTTCATCACTGTGGTTTGGTGAAACAAGTATTGGATCTTCTCAAATTGCACTGTAACATTAAGCTCTCATTTGGTATATTGGGAATTTACAACACTGATGAAGCCAACAGTCAGGAACTGTAATGAGCAAGAATGGACTCAGAATGGCTGGCTCTAACTAAAAAACAAAGCAAAACACAGGTACATGGGATAACAAAAAAACACCTGAGACTGGCTTTACTGAAATCCTGAGGTGGGGGAAATTCATATTAGAATGTGCTGCAGTAGACTTTACCTGTGCCAATGAATAAATGGAATAGAAGAAATATCTAATGAAGATGTGTAAATGTTTTAAGATTCTAGCTCTGCCTCCGTTTTTACATAGTCTGTCATGAACCCTGTGAAATCCCTATGGGGATCAATAAAGTATTATCTTATCTTAAATGTCACCTGTTCCTGTTGTAGTTGTGATATATTATGATATAGCCGTTTTAATGAATTATCTGGTGATATTTCGTGATAATTCTTAAAAAACTCAGCAGTAAAGGAAGGGTTTTCAGTGACTAGACAAAGGAAGAGGAAGAGTTTTCCATATAGTCAAGGCAAGACATAATCATAATGTAGATTCATTAAATAATTGAGGCAGAAGTGGTTTTAAAAAGTCAGGAGCTTCAAGGCAATGCTGGATTTTTTTTAAAGCAGCTGGGTATACTAAAGGGTATCCATAAAGCAAAGGAACAGCTGCTTGAAAACATTGCTGGTATATTGAGACGTAGATGTTTCGTTTTTCCAAAATGTGTAGGAATGTATGATCATTTCTTCTAATTTCAAATTCATATTACCACGCCCCAGGGAGCAGTATTCCTTGAAGGTATCTCAGTGAAGGGTGTCACACAGATCACTGGACAACCAAAGCTTGGCCAGATTCAAAGGATGTGTCAGGAAATGGCCGAGTGGGACAAGTAAGAACCTTCTTTTGCCCTCCTTGTTCTCTTCTGGGAAATTGTGTGTGCTTGCGCGTGGGTGGGAGCATCCTGTGGGACTCATTTGTCTTCAGTCCCCTTTTTTCCAATCTTGACACTTCTAAACAACCAGGAGAGTCAGGAATAGCATTCCTTTATGAGAGAAATATGCTTCTGCAGCTCTCTTCATGAAAGTCAGCTTTACTTCCTTGTCTTAACACAGCAGAAGGAACTGTCAACATAGTTTCTATTTTTTTTCTGTTTCCATAGTAATTTCGTTTTATACTTGTGTATTTGGTTAAAGTTGTGTTCAGGTTCTTTCACCCCAATTGTCACCCACGTTTGTTTGCCAAAGTCCTTGTAGCCATTAACAGACATTTGATAATTATCTATCTGCTTGCACAGAAAAACAATGTTCCAATCATTTTGACAGTGTGAAATTCCCTTTGAATTATCACTACAAGCTCCTGTTACATGTGAATGCACCGTCTTAGCTTTAGAAATAGCCTTGATAATTCTTTGCAGTCACCGTCATGCTCCTTACAGTTATATTTTATATATATATTTTTTTAACTGATATCAACAGACAGCAGGCCAACAAGCTGAAAATTGAATCAGTCTTAAGATAATTAAACATGCATGGTAATTATACATTTTTGTTAAAGATGAGAAACATTTTTTTGATGTGCATAATAAAACCCCGAACATGGACTAATACAAGGTGTCATAGGTTGCGGGATGACAGTGATCAAATTAGTCATTTTTGTTGCAGATCTGGTTTTCCAGGTGCACAGCCTGTATCCATGGATAGACAAAATCTCCGTTTTCTGGAGCAGAATCCTTACAAAGTCAGCTGGAAAGCAGATGGCACAAGGTGGGTCTATTATTCTGACAACTGCTTTACAACAACAAACACAAATCTGGAGTTGTCAATACAGTTACTGCTGTTTAGTCCCTGACTTGACTCATTGACCCTCTCCACCATTCATTAGAGGTATTTGTGGGTTTATTGCACAATGAGTTCCTTAACATGGGAGATACTCTCTATAGGCTTTGAAAAACCTGTCTGAATTTCTGACCAGGCATCAGTCACTTGTCTGATAGTCAATTGGCTTCAGTAATTCAGCAACAGGCTATACAAGCAGACTGTCAAGTCTTGTAGAAATAATGCATTAAAACAAATAAAACCCCCTTTTCCCCGATCACATATCTATAAGAATTTGTTTTCCACGTCTAGTTTGATTTTTCTTCTGCTGGAAGCTAGAAAACAAGGGAAATGGTTTTCAGTATTCTTTTAGTTTGCTATGTGCAGTATTTTCTCTCTGTGCAGTATGCTTTTGAATATTTCATGATTGCAGTCAATTTCTGGATCTAAACTGTTGGTGCTTTAATTTCCTGCAAGAGTTAGACTATCAGGGCACTCCTTTCGCACTTTGATCAAGATGCTGCTCATGTTTATAATTGACTTTCCTCCTCTGAAATTGAAACTGTGTTATAAGAAAGGTTTGTAGTTTTACTAAGCTTTTCCCCTTTCAGTCTCAGTTTTGTCCTTTACTTCATCTTCTGTCCATCTTTATGAAGACAATTGTTGAGTGGTGATGTAGTATAGCTTAAGTCATGAAATTCAGAGGTACAATATGCCTGATATGAGTCATCGCTTGGCTGCACTGTTATGCAACAATTTCATGAACAAGGGGCAATGGTGAGTCAACTTAGTATTGATTCTATAAATGACTGATGATGCACTAAAAATGTATTTATCAGTATAAAAAAAAACCTAATGTAGCAGTGGGACATATTGGGGTAACTTTTCAAGTTAGGATTTTAAGGTGAAGAAAGATTGCCCTTTGAGCTTTGACATTCTCAATTGAATGGGCTATCAGTGGCAGGTTTGATCCCTCTCACTGCTTTTATTATACCTTGTTGTCTCAGTGGCACACTACTCTGAGAAGTTGCTATCAAAGTTGAATTAATCAGCACTATGTTTGTCAATACTAATACACGCAACTACACCAGCCAGTCTCTGTGTTTACGACTGACATATTGAGTTAATGACTTTAGTTTTGTTGCATTCATTGGAAAACTTGTACTGTTTGTTAGTTAAAAAAAATGGAAACTGTCAATCTGATTGTAAGCTTTGGACGGAAGACACATCAGGAGATAGCCACCCCATTCATAAGTTAGCACAGTAATGTCAGTGTATCGCTCCGCCAAACTGACATTCATGCTATGTATTACAGAAGCTGGCAGAAAAGTTGGATACCACGCTGTGATGTCCATACTTCAATGATAGCCTCACAGTGGTGTGCTCACGGTTAAAAATGCCATGCTGTCATTTGGGGAAAGCGTACGTTTATAGGCCATGTAGAAAGGCGATGCTCTTTATTCTCTGTAGGAGGGACAAAGTGTTCTGATGCAGCCGGTCTTCCATTACTTTATCCTACTGGGATGGAAAATGGATCACATGTCTTATAAAAAGTTCAACCTTATTTGTGCCTTGCCCGAATCAATGTTATGATAATTCAGTCTGAGAACATCAACAACTTTCATATTTGTCTTTTATGTGAATTTGTAAGCATAGAAAGGAAAAGAAGAAGAAACAGTAATGAGACACTGTCTAATGAAATATGTCTTTGAAAAATGGATTTCATTAAAATACCATAGGGATGGGTCTCAATTAAGTTTCCACAATATCTCATGACAACAGTCTATGTCAACAAAACAAAAAAGAGAAGGGAATGGACTCTACTGTGTGTGTGTGAAAATGTAAGCGGTCATAAGGATACCTGCATGTATTTTAAAAATGTATGAATGCTTCTAAATCTGTGGGTGTAATCAGATCTCTTACAGTGTGTTAGACCTGCTCAATAACATTTCACCTTTCTTAGAAGTTTTTTCTAATAGTGTCCAAATTCTATCCAGTGTTAATGTTTAAGGACTAGAATGTTTTTAGCTGAAAATATGAATTTAAGGCATTCAGGGGAAAATATTTTCTCTTTAATTTCTTTTTCACTTTGATGAATATATGTAAAGATAATTTGTATTTTCAAATTTAGTCATTCCTTTTGTTTCATTAAAAAAGTTCCGTAAGCCCCTGTATTTTTACACTTTCCTCTAATAGCCGCCAGCTAGTGTAAAAATATGTGCCTTGCCCAGTAACAGACAATGGTCTTCTGACAGAGTAACATGATAAGGGACATTAACTGAAGTGGCCATCTGTGACACACAATCAGTCCTACTGAAGGAAAAATGTTCATTGTTCATGCTGCTTGCCAAGAAGGTGACTTCTAATGGGCTTTGGAAGGACAGTGAAGTCTGTGGGTATGCCAAGGAGGAAAGACAAGGCATAGTTGTGTTTTTAATCGTTTTCCTGTTGAGCCTTCTGTCACAGCTTGATTGGTTTGTACCCATGACGAGATGTGAGTGGCCAATTTAATCCATGTAACTTTGACAAAACAGTTCTGTTCAACCAAGATTCTTTAATGGAAATTAGACTGTAAAAATGAGTAATCAATTATGAAATCTTTTATATTATTTAAAAACATTTATTTTTGTGACCTAACAGGATTAGATTCTGCCAGTATTAACAGGCCTGTTTGCCCAAATTGTTCAAAATTGCTAATTAAAACAAAATTAGTTGATTGTAGAGCAGGGGGTAAGCAGATGAGGGGCAGATGGAGGAGTTAAGGCGTATTGGCACCAACAAATGGACAGAAGTGGTTACACTCCCATTCAATTTTAATATGTTGTCCTAGGAAGCTGCCACTGAGTCTTGTCACCTCTTGTCATAATGTTTAGTTTACAATTCTTTTCTGCTGGATTTTATTAAAACCTTTTGCATAATTTTTTACATCAGGCTAACTCTATCAAGAGCCTATCAGTTGAATAGCGTAGTGCTGGAAAAAAAAAATCTGCGTGGATCTTAAAATGAAAAATCAGTTTCAGAAGTGGGAAATGTGACAAGTGAAGCTTTTTTTTTCCAGATTTGTTTACAATTCTGTTCACTAAACTATATTCACAACAATGCTCCATACTCCGGGCTTCTTTTGAATGGATGATATTGTGCATGAAAGTTATCTAGCTGATTATGACGTTTTGCATTTTTGACTCCAATTGAATTTACATGAGGCAAACTTCTGCCCAAAATGATGAAACCGAGTAGCAGAAAAGTGAGCATCCAATTGTTTACCACAATATTTATTCTGGAATGCTTTATTCCAAATATGCCGCGTGGATGACAAGTACATAAGCAGTAATATGGTTAAGTTCAGCCCTTTCTTAGTAGAGCACAAACTGAAGCTGTTGTTTATGCCCCTCCATATAATGCCTCAGTTTTTGTTACTCTGGCAAACCAAATACATTGGGGAAAAATTATGCTAGGAGTCCATCAATATGTGTAAAGTTGAAAGCAAAAGTGTTTGGTTGAGGGTCGGGATACTGCCACTTTATCTACTCTGTTAGATTGGTTGTTTTCTAATTGCCATCTCTGCTGCTCCATTTTTCAGGAGAATTTATGTATACAGCTCTCACAGCAGATTAGCAGATTACTCATTAAACCTTTCTCCGCTAATGTGCTGAGGGGCACATTAGAGGAGTAAGCATTCCCTCATGAAAGAGTGACAAGCTTTTTTTGTTTATTTTGTTCAACTTTTTTAAGTTATATGTTACTCTAGAACTATTCTATGAGGAAATCTGGAGTGGCAGAGAAGTATGTTAGACTGGTGCAGGACATGTATGCTGGCTGTGAGACAGTGGTGAGGTGTGCTGTAGGTGTAACGGAGAAGTTCAAGGTTCAGGTGGGACTTCATAGGGATCATCTCTGAGCCACTTCTTGTTTGCAGTGGCGATGGATAGGCTGACAGATGAGGTTAGACAGGAATCTCCATGGACCATGATGTTTGCCGATGACATTGTGATTGATAGTGAGAGCAGGGAACAGGTTAGGGAAAATCTTAAGAGGTATGCTCTGGAAAGGGGAGGAATGAAGGTAAGTTGCAGTGGGACAGAATATATGTGTGTGAATGAGAGGAACCCGGGTGGAATGGTGAGGCTACAGGGAGTGGAGATCAAAAAGTTGGAGGATTTCAGGTACTTAGGGTCAACAGTCCAGAGTAACGAAGAGTGTGGAAAAGAGGTAAAGAAATGGTTTAAAGCAGGTTGGAATGGGTGGAGAAAAGTGTCAGGGGTACTGTGTGATAGAAGAATATCAGCCAGAATGAAAGGAAATGTGTTCAATACAGGGGTGAGACCAGAGTTGCTGCATGGTTTGGAGACAGTGACAACGAAAAGACAGGAGACAGAGCTGGAGGTCACAAAGATGAAGATGTTGAGGTTCTCCTTGGGAGTGACAAGGATGGATAGGATCGGGAATGAGTCCATCAGAGGGACAGCACATGTTAGATGTCTTGGAGAGAAGTTCAGAGAAGCCAGACCGAAGTGGTTTGGTCATGTACAGAGGAGGGACAGTGACTATATTGGTAGACAGATGTTGGAATTGGAGCTGCCTGGCAGGAGAAAGACGAGATGACGGAAGACAAGATTTATGGACGTAGTGAGAGAGGATATGAGGTTAATTGGCGTGTGAGAGGAGGATACAGAGAATAGGGTTGGATGGAGAAAGTTGATTCGCTGTGGCGACCCATGAACGGAAAAGCCAAAAGGAGAAGAAGATATTTTACTTTCGAACACACAGACACAAAGACAATGAAAAAAAAAAAGAATTAATTTCTACCTAAATGTTACTCATGGTAAATCGGTATGTTTTTGTGTGTGTGACTTTTTCGAAAATGCCTTTGCAGTTTATCAATCAAACGACAAATCAATACCTTTATTTCTCATTGCCAAAGAACACACCGATTACACCGGGAAATCGTTTTGAGCCTCCTCCACTGACATACTGCCCCTATAAAGTGCAAGAAGAAGAAGAAGAAAAAACGGTGCAAAAAGTCCGTCTGGCATCAATGTCCTGAGGGTTGAACTAGTTGAGACCTAGTTCACAGTTTTTGTATGAGGGCGTGGGAGAGGATGGATTGTTCATTTAGTCGCCTCACTGCCTGTGGGTAGAGGCTGTGTGCTAATCTGTTGGTTATGATGAGGATGGACTTATACCTCATCCTTGAGGGCAGCAAATGGAAGAGGCTACTTGCATGGTGGGACTGTTCCCGTGGAGTGTTGTGGACTCACTTCAGACAGCGGGAGGTGTGGATGGTGCTGAGTTCTGGGAGATTATTTATCCTTACAGACTGAAGTAATGCTTTCCATCTTTAATTGATTACTATCCCCATCAGCAGCGGCAGTAGAGGTCTGCTGTATTGATTTCTAATTTGTCTTTTCTGACACCAGTTCATCTGTCACAAAACAATCACCGTTCATGACATTTCTGAAGAAGATGAGTCTTTTCGGACTGTTGCATTTTGGAGTTTATGACGGGAGTTTTGCCTCAGTGACTTTTGGAAACAGTACCGTTTTAAATTCCCCCCCCCCAAAAAAAAAATCCATTTTAAAGGGTAATTCAACCTTGAATCTTTTACCATTGAGGACAGTGCTATTCATTGACTAACTGCTAATGGTATTCAGAGACACACAATTGGATCTAATGCTTCCTCTGGTTTCCAGCTGCTGTCAGTCATGCTTTCACATTTGATAGAGGAAGACATTACAATGGCTGTCTTTACCTCATTAAGACCAAAGCCCTGGGGGGTAGTGATGAGGGGGGCTATGCTCAGGGATAAGGATAAGATTGAAAGCTCACAGCATCCACCAGAGGGAATGGGATGGAAATGGGTTAAATCGGCAGGGAGAGATGCATATACAGTATGTGTGGATAAAGGGCAGCAGGCACGGAATATTTTCTGTACAGAAAACGTTGTCTGCTTTTATCATAACTACAGAGACAGGGAAAGACAGAATGAGTGGAATGATATGAAGTCACATAGAAGATGAGGACCGATAGGAGTTCCATTGCACTAATGGTCTCCCCTCCGCATTCCTCTGACCATACTTGACAGTGCCAGCCAAGTGGCCAATTAAATGCAGAGGAACTACTTCTGCTCTGCGCAGACTTGTTGTGTCCTCGGTGGTTAACGGCTCTTCTCTGTAGTGACACTAAGCCTTTCTGTTTGATCCTCTCAAGACATTGGCCCTTTTAAGGATGAAAGTAACAGAGGACCTTCCCGTGTCTGCAGTTCATTATTTCCTGAAACTTGGTTGTTCTGACTTTTGCCACTCCCTTTTCCTACCCATCAGCCCTCACCACCCCAGGGGCTTCATAATGGATTCATCATGTGTCCCCTCCTATCAGTATTTCCTACTCTCACAAATTATATTTTTATGCTGCAGTATTGAGGAGAATCTTGATTGACCATGTTTCATATCTAAGAGCTAATGTTTTTTACACACTGTCTGATCATGACTGGAGGGGAAGGAGGTCAAGCTTATCACTCACAAATCTGCTGACCCCGACCCGGGACGTTGTGGATCCGTGGCAGGAATACTTCCAAGGTCTCGTCAATCCCCCAAATCCAATGAGGAAGCAGAATCGGGGGACTCTGTCATTTGCTTTCTTATTTCTGGGGCTGAAGTTGCCAAGGTAGTCAGAAAGCTCCTCGGTGGCCGGGCCCCAGGGATGGATGAGATTCGACCTGGGCTTCTTCAGCTTCTTCAGGCTCTAGATGTTGTGGGGCTGTCCTGGCTCTGCAGCATTGCGTGGAAGGCGGGTGCGCTGCTGCAGGATTGGCAAACTGGGGAGGTGATCCGAGAAAAGAGGATTGGAGGGTGTGCTCCAACTACAGGGGGATCACACTCCTCAGCCTCCCTGGAAAAGTCTACTCAGGGGAGCTGGAGGAGGGTCTGCCGGTTCATTGAACCTCGGATCAGGGAGGAGCAATGTGGTTTTCATCCTGGCCATGGGACAGTGGACCAGCTCAACACCCTCAGCAGGGTCCTTGAGGGGGCATGTCTGTGTTTTGTGGACCTGGAAAAGGCATTCGACTGTGTCCCGCGGATACTCCTTGGGGGAGTGCTCCGGGAGTATGGGAGCCTTGTAATTACCGGTTGTAAGACAGACTTGTCACAACCCTAGTAGTTCAATTCGAAAACTCCCCACTGGTCATTAGAACTGTAGAAGCCTCTTGGATGAGGGGTTAATCATCTTCAAGTGAAGAAATTCAAGTCGAGTTGCCACGATAACAAGATTTCACAAGGATGGATGGTATACATTGTCACCCTTTCAGACGGGGAAATTTGGCCTACAGCAGGGAGATAATTCAATTGAAAAGCTAAGAGCTTCTCTTTATGAACATTTTCTAGATCATGCGACCTATTTTGACTTCACATAACATATTTCCACCATGCTATCTGTCATCCAGCCAGTTTGGCGTCTGCCATCGTTAGTTCTTTTTTGCCCCCAACTTCATGCCAGCTGAAGTTTAACCAACCAGACAGAGTAAAGTCAACAGTGCCCGTCGCCTCATAGGGCACAATCAGCACTCAAAGCTGTCAAATGCTTACAAGTTGACACTCAAACCCAAAATTGCCGAAGTGCTGGCAGACCTCTTCAGTCCTCAACTTTTCCATTCACCTTCTAACCCCTCCGACCATCTTAAGAAGCAATAATGTTGATTGATGACCTGAGTATGATGGATTTTTGAAACATGTATATACTGTGTATATATTCACATGCACACGCACACGCACACACACACACACACACACACACACACACACACACACACACACACACACACACACACTATATGGCCCAAAGTATTTGCTCTCCTGCCTTGACTGGCATATGATCTTAAGTGTCATCCCATTCCTAATCCATAGGGTCCATATGACGCCGGTCCACCCTTTGCAGCTATAATAGCTTCAACTCTTCTGAGAAGGCTGTCCACAAGGTTCCGGAGTCTGTTTATGGGATTTTTTGACCGTTCTTCCAGAAGCACATTTTTGAGGTCACACACTGTTGGACCAGAAGGTCTGGCTCTCAGTCTCTGCTCTAATTCATCCCAAAGGTGTTCTATCAGGTTGAGGTCAGGACTCTGTGCAGGCCAGTTAAGTTCATCCACACCAGACTCTGTCATCCATGTCTTTTTAGACCTCGCTTTGTGCACTGGTGCACAGTCATGTTGGAAAAGGAAGGGGCCAGCTCTAAACTGTTCCCACTAAGTTGGGAGCATGGAGTTGTCCAAAATGTCTTGGTATGCTGATGCTTGGTATCGCTTCAGCATACCAAGATATTTATTTATTGATGCAAAGCGTGGTGCAATGTCATATTGAACCCTATGGATTATGAATGGGATGACACATAAGTTCATAAGCGAGTCAAGGCAGGTGAGCGAATACTTTTGGCCATATAGTGTGTGTGTGTGTGTGTGTGTGTGTGTGTGTGTGTGTGTGTGTGTGTGTGTGTGTGTGTGTGTGTGTGTGTGTGTGTGTTTAACTTTCTGATAAAATTTACACACACTTTTTCTTATTTTTT
>CAAKHD010004494.1:316416-348654 GCA_901007705.1 Fistularia tabacaria
ATTTATATAGACGAGCGGAGGTAGGTGGGCGAGGGCTTTGGGCCATGTAGTGTGTGTGTGTGTGTGTGTGTGTGTGTGTGTGTGTGTGTGTGTGTGTGTGTGTGTGTGTGTGTGTGTGTGTGTGTGTGTTTAACTTGCTGAGTAACATTACATCAAACACTTTGCCTTAGTTTTCTTTTTTTTTTGTGGTCATCGATCTTCCCTGTCTTTGTCAGTATAACACCATGATCTTTAAAGATGGAATCGTTTTAAGGATAATACTTTATTGATCCCCATAGGGGAAATTCGGATGTTGCAGCAGCAACATTAGAAAAAAAAAAGACAGAACAACAGGAAAGATATATACACACATAAATACATACACATATGCACATATGTCACCATACATGCCTACACACATGTATACACACACATACCCATACCTACTTATAATATATATACACATATACACATATATACATACACATGTACAGATAGATAGCACACACAAGCAAGAATAGATAGAGTGTTCTCAAATGTTCTCAAAAACTTAGTAATTACTTTCCACTTGAATTCCCTCCAGAATTATGGGTTTGTGGTCAGGTATGACTCAATGCATATCTCCCCCCAGGTGTCCATTGGTATGTCAATGTTCATTTCCGCCTTCCATCTCTGTGTTATCTGTTGGGAGCTATGTATATTCATAGATAAAAATATCTTATACAGCTTACCGATTATTTTCTTTTCCCTATTACTTATTAGTGCTATTAGGACCCTTTCTATGGCGGTAGGTCTTGCCAATTTTTCCCATTCGTTGTGAGTTGTCAGGAAAGACCTTAACTGTAAGTGTCTAAAAAAGTCTGTCTTCAGGAGATCAAATTCCTTTGTGAACTCTTCAAATGTTTTAAGATTGTTGTCCTTGATAAGTTGATGCAAATAGGTTAGACAATATTCTGACCATTCTCCAAAGCCAGTATCTAAATTGTTAGGGGTAAAGGTCTTCATAAGTCCAATATTTGTTAATGGTGAGAGTTGTTTTGGTAGCTGAAAGGTTAACTTTATTTTGTTCAAAAATGTTAGCGGTTTTTTGTACAGGCAACCATTTCTTTTACAGGGACATCAAGAAATGTTAAGATTTCCATGGGCTCTTGCTTTTCTCAATGTTGAGACATAGTGTGAATGTATTATTCTGGATCTATTTCGTTTGGTGTTGTGGAAATATTTACTTGTGATTTTCTTTTCTTTACTATGTTGGAGGATTGTTGCTGTCTGAGTCTGAATGAGAACAGTATTACTGCCCTATTTCCATAATATTTTTGGTTAGTGAATCTTAAACTTCCCTCAATTTTATCAGAAAATAAGCTGTTCAGTTGTCTACAAGTTGTGTTTAAGTCATTGGTGACCTTAGTTGTTGCAGATTGTTTATGTTTATGTTCTAACTCTTTTACTTTATCTTCCAATTCTCGCTGTTTGGCCTCCCTTTCTCTTTTCCTTGCAGTTGTGAATGAAATAATACAGCCTCTAATATATGCTTTAGGGCAAGCCCACAGTATCAGGGGATTTGTTTCCGGTGAGGTATTTGTATCTAGATACTTTTTTTTAATACTTCTGTGATGAAAGAAATTAATTCTTTATCATCAAGAAGAGATGTATTAATCCTCCATTGTTTGGTTGTTGGTCTTTGTCCTATATCCCATTTCAATAATACAGGTGCATGGTCAGAAATAGTGATAGGCAATATCTCAATGTCTGTTATCCTATATAAATCTACATTTGGAGTAAAGAAATAGTCTATCCAAGCATATGATGCATGCCTGCTTGAATAAAAGGTAAAAACCCTTTCTCTTAGAAATGTACTTCTCCATATGTCCACTTCTGCTTGTGTAGTTTGGTATCTAATCATTTTGCTCATTCTAGTTGGAGGGGCTTTAGAGGGTGGGCTTCTATCTATTTGCTGGGACATTACACAGTTAAAATCTCCCCCCATCTGCAGTAAGCCAGTACTGTATTTCAGTACTGTGTTGAAGAGTGTCTTAATAAATCCGGGATCATCTTCATTGGGTGCATACACATTTATTAGACACACCTCTACCCCATCAATTGATCCATTAACTAAGATGTATCTCCCCTCTGTGTCTTAATGCAACAAGGTTTTTGTGAAATTAATTTGCCTGTGTATAATTGTGGACACACCTTTCTTTCTCCCTGAGCAGTGAGAGGAATAATACACTTTATCTGCCCATGACTTTAATTTGTCGTGTTCCGCATCAGATAGTTGGGTTTCTTGTAGGAACGCTATCTGACATTTAACTTGTCTCAGCTGGCGCAATATTTTCTTTTTCTTAATTGGGTTATGAAGACCCTCAACATTATAGCTTATGACTTTTAATGTATTCATTACTCAGAGTTTAGATATACTTTAAATATCCAATACTGAAAACAAGGGAGGAGAGGCAGGAGACAGCGGCAAATACACCATATAAATCATGTCTTATTCTGAAGGATTTTGGAAGTGGGACCAGACTGAATAACTAGACAGAGTGGAGTAAACTAAGACCATTACTGCAGCCATACAGGGTTTTTTAACTTAAAAAAAAAAAATAAAGACGTACCTGACAATAGGAAATAATCTCAATGTACTCATATTTAACACAGGATCCCCCAGGAAACCAAGGGATCGAATCAAGAAAGACGCAGAACCAATTAAAATGATCATGAACAAATATTACAGATGATATGAACCAGGATTGGTAGACAAGAGTACAAGAGCATAATGGAGATAACTTGTAATACAAAAGTCTCCAGTCATAATCATTACCCGTTCTTTCTATTTTTGTTACATATGGGTAGGGATACACTTAGGTTTTCAGCTCTGTCTGTTAGGGTCGTCTGGAAGAACTGTATTGACATACTCCATGGCCTTTTGGGGGTCCATAAATTCCTTATCTTCACCTTGATATGAGATCTGGAGTCTGGCAGGGTAGAGGAGCTTTTTGTACATCGATAAATGGAGCCCTCACCTTAGCTACACTGGTGGTGTAATCGGGGAATGTTTTGTCCATTGTAGGTCAGTGGGGCTCTGTCCCAGGCTTTCCACAGAATTTTCGCTGCGTCTCCATCGTAGTGCAGTTTTGCGCTGATCACCCTTGGTTTCTCCCAATCTCCTGGGTTCCTGGCCGCGCACGCAGTGTGAAAAGTCCACCTAAACATCCCGGTCAAGCTGTAGGACTTCTCTGACAACTTTTGCAACCTCTGTGGGAGAGCTGGTGTTCAGTTGCTCCGATACGCCAGCTACCCTGATGTTGCTCCATCTCATCCTCCCCTCCATGTCCTTGCAGCGCTCTTTGAGGGGTGACACCTGATTTTGAAGGTTTGTAACTGTGGCTTGTAGCGAAGTGACTTTGTCGGACCATGTTGACAATTCGCCTTTCATATCCCTTATGTCTGCCTTCATATGGTCGACCTATGCCCCGGATAAATTTCGCATCATTGGTGACTTCAAGTCTCATTCCTTGCAGCAAAGGTGTTGAGTGCTTATATCACACTTTGGGGTTTTCATCCATCGCCTGCCACTTATCCTGCACTAGGGTCACGGGGGATCCCAGCTGTCATCGGGCGAGAGTCAATCGCAGGGCTACATATACAGACAAACAACATTCATTCACTCACTTTTTTCAAATTAACCTGCTGCAGGTTATCCCTGTGGGGGATATTTGCTCTTAGTTTTACAAAAAACATACTGAAGAAGCCAAAGGGAAGGGCTTTGTAGACCAAAGACAAGGACAAAAAGACTGTTACTACCTTTTTGAAATATACAGCATGGGCCTGGGGCTGAGTTAACACCACAACTGTGACTGAAATTTCACTCAAGGCTTTTTAGGTTACACTCTAATGAATAGAGGAAGACTTGGAGAATGCAATTGGTAACTTTTTATTTTAATACTTTGATTTGTTGGAATGCATCCTCAGGTTCCAGCTTGCTTGAGCACTTTCTTTTCTCATCCCATTTCTAAATGAATAGAATTAAAAAGAAGGCGATATTTTCAAGATCAGTGTGTTTGTGGATATGTGTATATGCATGCTCCTCTCTAAGTTAGTTTTTTTTTTAGTTTTGTGGCCTTGCATGGAGGTAATTGTAGATTCTTCAGGGAATATTAAGACAAATGCTGGTTCATGAGAGAAAGTATGTTTTCCTACATAATATAATGGAAAGACTTTATTCACAATGTAGAGCTTGCATTTTTGACAGGTGGTGTAGTATTTTGCCCACATATTCTTGGCAGCTTGTCAAGTTTTCCATTTTGAGCCAGCTGGCATTGATGGCATGTTCTTTTCACATCCATCCCTTTGTGATAATGGTACCAGGGGTACAGCAAGTATAGACATTCAATTTTGTCACGAGTGAAGTCCTCTCAAATGTATGTTGTCAGATGTCTTCCAAAAAAGGTGTATGTCCCAGTGTTCCCATTGCCCTTTTTGGAAATCCTAATACGTTTTCAAAGAAAACTGGTAGGGCCCCGGGAAGTTGATATGGTGACAAGCATTCTGTTGGCTGAATCAGAGCTAGAACACTTTGCAGACAGACCTTAGCCTGGGGTTAGGTAAGTAGTCCTTTGATTGCAGAGAAGAGTAATGACTAGTTATGTTTCCCTCACATTGTAAGAATTTTTCTCTCCCATCAGCACAAGGCAGGGAGCTGAGTGAGGCAGTGTAACTGGAATGATATGTCACAAGCACTGCACAAGGTTTCTTTGCAGCAACAGCTGTTACATAAACAGCGAGCTTTAGCAATTCTTGTCGAGATCTTCTTGTCGTGGCAACTGGACTAGAATTTCTTCACTTGAAGACGTTTCACCCTTCATCTGAGAGGCTTCTTTAGTTATGATGACCTGTGGGGAGTGGCTGAATATAGCTGCTCTTGTTTTGGGAGGGTCTAGGTTATGATGACTGCCAAGTTGGAGACAGCAATGCCCATATTCTGTTAAGAGAAGACAGATGGTTTGCGAGAGGAGTCAAAGAAGCCACCTTTGTCAAAACAGAAAAAACATCTCTGAACAGAGGAGGGGGCCTCAGGCATAGCCTTTCACTGCCATATACATCGTACCAAGATTAATACCAAGACAGATAAACACACACAGACCAGGCCCATCTGCACCTTCCAAAAGACCCGGAGAGATCCACCACCCCATCCCCTGATAACTTCTGCATTAGCCTCAGTCCATGTGATCCAACACGTTGTACTCCTTTGTTTCACATTCTGAAGTTTGGCTTCACCTTTTCACATTCCAATCCAGGTAATCCCCAAAAGTTGCTCCTTTTTCCCCACCTATCGACACCCAATTTTCATAGCAACCCATTTCATCCTAGTTTCTGCCGATCAACTCTTCCATTTTCATGACAAGCCATCATAACCTAGACCCAACCCCAACCCTGGCAGTTATATTCAGAAACACCCCACAGGTCATGAGATGTGAAGAAGCCTCTCAGATGACAGGTTAGACGTTTCAAGTGAAGAAATTCAAGTCCAGTTGCCACAACAAGATCTTGACAAGAATTCCCCGTGGCATGGATGACCTAAAACCTCCACAGACATAGCTTTAGCAATGGATTCCATAAAATTCATAAACTACAGTACATTGTCTTTCACAAACCTCATCAAAAATCTGACCGCTAATTTTATGCCAGATGTATTTCCTGCTGTCAATTTGATACTTGTGGTTTGGATCATTTTACTGATGGAAAGTATTTAAGTACTTATTGAAGCTTGCAAATCAAATCAGCTGCTTCTTTTATGTTCGGCTGTTCCTTCAGGGGTTACCACAGCAAATCAACCTCCTCCATCTAACCCTATTCTCTAAATCTTCTTCTCTCACATCAGCTAACTTCATGTCCTCCCCTCAAGGCCAACAGTTAATATTTAGCCTTGTTATGTGATACAATAGCAATATCTTTTCAATCCCAGATTAAATTATTTAGAATTTGAGATAACTTCCTCAGAAATAAAAGCCAGAAAAGAGAAACTTTTTTTTCATTTGATCAATACGTTCTTCAATGATTGTGCCTTCCTGTACTAGACAACACAATGGTTGTGGGTGTGGCCCATCTCTTCAGCTTGTGTTTGTAAACCAACCAAAAAGAGGCTCTAGGATTTTGTCTGTTTACCCAATTTGAATATCCTCATAGTGTCTGCCAGCTCACTGATCATCCTGCACGTTTCATTAAACCATAAGCATTTGGCTAAAGGAATGAGAGCTTTTGACACTGTCTGTTCATCGCTTACACATTTGGAGAAGAAAATTCTCAGAGTAGAACATCTGAGATCATTCCTGAAGTGTGCACTACTGTTTCATTAATATTCCTCCTCCTCCTCTGCTGCAGACATTCTGGAGAAATACTGATTAAACTGTCATGATAGGGCTCAAGCAATGTTTCACATCTGTGAGCAAAAAGTAGTCAAATTGTTTGCTGCTACCCGGGCCAATGCTGGTAGGCTTTCTGTCTTGACAGCTATTTTAACAGTCGAACATTTTCTGCCCCTGATATTTAAAAACTTTCAGTGAAGTGTAGATGGCAAAGTAATTTTCCTGCAACATTCCTTTTCTGGAGATTCGTTGGTTGCTGTCAGTTTGACTTGATCCTACTTGGGCCAAGGCAGGATATAGTCACTAACAGCAAAACATTTGTATCACATCCTAACAACAAACTATAGGACAACAAAGACCATGGAAAGAAGCAAAAAACGTTTCAATCTTCATAGTATAACCGCATTGGATTCCATCCATCTCGGGAGTCATTTCAGACTGCAAATGACTCCAGTGTTTTTCTTGTTTATTTTGAACCCACTCCTTGTCTTACCTTTGTAGTCGGGTCATGGAATTGTCGACCCCCCCTGTTAATGCAGACAAATCACCCAACCACTGTTGATGTTTGGTATCTATATATAGAGTAATCTTCCAAAATAAGGGGTTTGTGGAAAAGTAAAACAATCATAACCTCAAGACACCCAGAACCACATGGTTAAAAGATCATAAGTGAATGGACATTCCCTGGCTTCAAGTTATGTTTGTGTCTGCAGTAGAAGTGGTTCAGCCAATTACCATCAGTTTCAAATGTGACAATAGATGGAAAGCAGTCTTCAGAAGCATTTCAAACAGCTGCATCAGCACTGCGATGGGTGACCATTGATATATTAACATTCAGTGCAGACGGTTTAACTTACTTTAAAAGTTATTTTCACTCTTCTTCCAGCTGCATCTGTGGTCATAGACAGTTGTTTTTTTTTATTTTTATTTTCTTAATGACCTTTAGTGGGTCTTTTCACATGGTTCTGTGCAGTAAATTGCCAAATCTCTCAGGTGAAAATAAACAACTCGTGTTTAAGAACGAGAAGTTGCAAACTTATCTGGAAATGATACTTCTGTTTTTTTCCACCAAATACAATTATCTACACATGTGCTTACATGGTTATGAGTTCTCCCTGTAATGTATCAACTCCTTTTACATGTAGACAAGTGAGCGCAACAGAATTTAGCGTTATCTACATCTAATTTTTTTTCTTGTGGCGATTCACCTTGAAACTCTAGTCGCCAAATTAAAATCTTTAAAAGTAATCATGGGTCGTATTTTGTTACTTAATATTGTTATCTAAATTGAGCAATCTGCAGTCACTGTCACTAGTAAATGTCTTTGAAAAATTTTCAAAAGTTTTCCATTTGAATATAGTTACAAAAGGCTCATCTCTGCCTAATATCCCCTATAGATAAATGCATCAGGCTTTAGTTTTCTGGAAATCATCATAATATTTGTTACTCATGCAGCCAACAGTGCTGAGGTGCTGGAAACTGTGCTAGCATGTCATAGCTACCACTCTATGTTGCACAGCAAACCGCTGAAATTAAGCTCCCAATTTGTAGAAACATCCTCATAATGTTTCTCTCTTCCTCCCACAGGTATATGATGCTGATCAATGGGAAAAATGAAGTGTACATGATAGACAGAGACAACACTGTCTTCCACATGGAAAATCTAGAGTTTCCATTCCGGAAGGAACCACGCGTCCACTTATCAAGTACCCTGTTGGATGGGGTGAGTTATAATTTCTATACTTGTTTTCTTTGGAATTATTGTGCTTTGTGTTATGCTTTTATCCTTGTTACTTTCTGAATATCCTCACCCATACCTCTTTCTCCTTTGACTGGAGTTGCGTGTCCCCACGATGTCCATCCTTATGACATTCCCAGCCTGCCCCTGCTGCTCAGTCTTGCAGATAATTTGACATCAGTTGCTAAGCCTAAGGTGAAAGAAGACCATTTTTCAGGCTGACAGTTGAGCCCTTCAAAGATGGCTGACAGAAAAATGGTGTGTTCTGGAAGTTAATGGAATGTTTTACAGTTTTCTGTCACCTTTTTGTCCCACCCTGACTTGTTATAATGTTCAGCAGTGGGCTCCCCATGGTGACAGAGGGTGCTGGTGACTTATCTTCACCTCTAGACCTTTCCTGACATGTTTTCTCAATGCGAGTCACACAGATCCCACCTCTCCCCAGCAGCAGGTGCACATGCATGAGTCATTATGACACCCTCGGAGTGAAAATTGCAGCATTCTCATTAACGTAGCTGTGATTTAAAATATCTGCCCAGGTTTGTTTTTAGTGTTCTGGAGGTGGAAATAACAGATACATGGCTCAACATTATTTTCCTTTGCTTTTGTTGTTAGTATATACCTGTTTCATGTATCACAGTTATGCACTTAGACTCAGCTGAGGTTGCAAGAGGTGAGGGTGTGTGCGCTCAGATTGTGACAAGATCTGTTTTGACTCGTGTTTATTCATCTGTTGTTGGCTCTCAGTTCAGAGAGGCTGAATCTGGTTAGTTCATGGTGAGCTTTGTTAAAGGCCTGTTGTATTTTCTGAAATAATTGTTGTTGCTTTTTTTAGCTCAAAGACATTGGTCTCCGCAATTGCACGTTCTCTATGGTACAGTTATAATCAGTCTCACATCAGCTTGAGTTCCCTTATTGGAAAAGTGTTGGGTCCTTACTGGATTTTTTGCAGTTTCCTTTGGTCATATTAATGTGTTCATCAGTTGCTGCCAGTCTGCCTGCACAAAGGATCAGTAAATCAGATGCATAATTATGCTAGCCTCCCAGAATTACATCATTTCTCCCTTTAGACTCCTCCTACAGTGGGTGAGGGCCTTGACAAGTGAGGTAATGTGTAGCAATTACTGGCATATAGGAATGGTTTGGAGCAAGACCGAGAAACAGTGGGAATGAGCCACACATGCAAAATATCTACCCGCATATTTTTTGCATGCATAGTTTCTAATCATTAAAATATTTATGTAATTTAAAGACCGCTTCATATTGGAAGTACTCTGCCTCAAACGGCACACTGCTTCAACTTAACTCTTCACTTAGGCTAACTGGGCATTGGAGAGAATTTAGGGTTTGCAAGAAATATCAGGAGCTGTTTTGTTTCATATTTTGACTGTGATGCTCAAACAATGTGTGATCTTGTCACAGCACAATAGATTATATAGAAAAGTACCAGTAAATCACTTATTCATGCAACTAAGTTGATGTTTATGTACATGGTTGTTGCTTAGTAGGGGTTATTGACAAGCAGATTTATATACTAGTTATCTTTCTCACAGGCCTGTTTTTTTAATACATAGTTATTCAGTAAATTATTCAGATGTTCCCAAATGTATCCGTCATTGAATATGTTGTTCCGATAGGCACAATAAAAAGAAAAGATACAAATAAACATAACATTTTCTCATTTGCTTGGGCATCAAAAGTTTAACAAACCAAACTTTCACTAATATATTAAAAAGGATGCATATTTTCCCTCTCTCGCATGATACTTTCTCCTTAGTCACAGTTACCTTTGCCTTTTAGAAGATAACCTTTTGTGATTCTGTTCATGAGATATGTCAAATGTGTGTTCATGATTTCCTAAAAAAGCCAACAAGTAAGGATACGTCTGCTCAGCTTTAGACATAGAAACATTGCCCATATTAACACCTCTGTGAAAAATCGACCCAAATTATCTTCTTGTGAACAATCCACTTAAAATCAATGAGTTTGTATTTGCAATGTGCTCAGATGGCCTGAGTACCAATTGTCAAATGTATTCAAAATAATGCACTTTGAAATTCTGTGCTTCAAATGGATAGATCATGAATCCGATATAGTTTCTATGTAAAAGCTGAGCCCTAATTTATTTTACTTTCTACTGTTGTCCATTAATAATCTAATATAGAACTAAAATAAATGTCTTTTGTGCCTAAAACAAATAAGGCATGTATGTAGCAACTGAGTCCTCTTACAAAAGTGTTTTTTATTCCATGTGTACTCTGTGGTCACTATATGGTTATATAACAGTTTCTTTAAGGACTAATCGTGCATTTTCTGGATGTCCTGCCGGTAGCTACACCCGAATCTCAACTTCAGAGCCTTGCATAATGTATGAACAGAGCTATTTCTGCATCATGTCCTTCCTTTCGAGGTCCCCCAACCCCCAGCACCACCATGACACACACACACACACACACACACACACGCATCTTCCCCGGAGAGCACTCATCCCCGAGTGCCCCACTAGTTTCCACCCTCAGTACCTGCTTTCCCAGAGAAACTCTTTCTATTATGTATTACATGAAGACTGATGCAGGATATTTGGTTGCATATATCTTAATATATACTTTGTATACATGCTCAGGCACTGTCCATTTTATGCACACTAAATATATACTATACTATAAAGTCATGTACATTTTCCACTATTTTCACATCTTGATCATTTTCCTGTCCTTTCTTTTGCAGGAGATGATCATTGACAAGGTGAATGGTCAACCTGTACCGCGTTATTTGATATATGACATCATCAAATTCAATGTAAGTAATAGGAGCATTTCACAATGTTGACTTCTTTCACAACATTTAGGATGCACCATGTTTTCCGCTCTTAGCTAAACTTTTATAATTGCTGTTATCGATGTAATTTAACAGCTGCTTTCAATACACACAGTTGCATATTCTCCATACTTTGTGTGCCAATTGAGGTGAATTGTAAAAGGTCCTTTGTGATCTTAAAATTCTGAAGAAAAACTGCATCTGGTTGAAATTCACTATATGTGTAGTATTGACAGATGTATCTATTTTGTACACACCGTAAGCTGCAACAGTCAACTTCTGTAGGCTTATGCAGAGGGGAACCATTTCATGATCCCCCCCCTTCACTGGCAAAGGTTCAGAGTGAAGACTCTACCACAGTGTGACGAGATAGTAGTTTGTTAGTGTAAACAGCCAGGCCTCCTCCTCCAATGCTTGCTGCTAGCAATGGCTTTCTGTCCACTGCACTGCAACTTTGTATTTATCCATGTCTCCTGTAAACAGAGGCGCACTCCCACACACAATAGTGAATCGCAACTAAACAGGGCTTGTCAGTTATATATGCCCCACCTACATAAAGGTTGCAGAGACATCTGACCCCATAAGCACAGTGGTTATCCATATTATAGTTACATGGGGCTTTTTTCCCTCTATCATTATGACAGTAGTAACCCAATTATAGTCATTTTTAAAGTGTAACTCTTAGATGTGATTTTTTTCTAAGTTATTTAAAAAATAAGCTATTTTTGCTCATTTCTTTTTGAACAGGTAGGACATAATTTCAAGTCTTCTCATGATGACTGTAACTATTGTTTGAGTTATTTTGTGACAGAGAGTCATGCATTACATGAAAGGAAAATGTGTCTCAGTGAGGACTTTAACAGATATGGTTTTATCAAATAATTGACATAATGCCATCAGCTGGTGTTTGTGAATTGGGGAAAGGGTGGGAATATTCAATGTAGAATTGTGGATTTTGACAGATGCGATGTGGATAACTTTATGGTTCTTTACTGCCAAATGCCTGAAACACTAAAATGTACCTTGTTTTGCTGGTGTCATTATTTTCAATGTCATGACTCATTGAGTGAATCTGATGACCAGAAAGTGTTAAGTTCTACTTCTTCAAAAACTTCAATTTCCAGAGGGTAACTTTATTAAGGTCCTCAGCCTCTCATGTTCAGCAGTCACGCATGATTCTATACCCCTTGCAGCTGATGTGCCCTTTGACCCGATCAAGACTGAATGAAATTGAGATTGAGGAAAATTATTAAGAAATAAAAAATGTAAAATAGTTAAAAAGAAAAGGATAGATAATGGTTTAAAAAATCTGAAACTGAAAAGATAGAATCTGTTCATAAAAAATGTAAGACCTTAGCTATCAGATTTTGTACAATATGTTTAAAAACAAAGTAATTAAAGTGACATTTGACCTAACAAGAATTGTATGTTTATGCATTATTGATTCAAAGCCCAGGTTCCATACTTACTCATTAACTTTGGAGTTTTTGCTTTTCAGTTATTTGAAGATAAACTGAAGATGAAAGATTTCAAATAGATAAAAAGAAAAAGACAGGTAGTGGTTTAAAAAATCAGAAAATGAAAAGATAGAATCTGTTTATAAAATAATGTGATACCTTAGTTATCAGATTATGTACAAAATGTTTAAAAACAAAATTAATTAAAGTGACATTTAACCTAAAAAGAATTGTATATTTATGCATTATTAATTCAAAGCCCAGGTTCCATACTTACTCATTAACCTTGAAGTGTATGCTTTTCAGTTATTTTGGTGTTTCAACCAATTACAGATACCATTGACTTAGAATTTACACCAAAGGTGGGTTCCATGAATGCTGGTAGCAGAGTAGTGCTTATCAGACCCGCATATGAGAGGAAGGATTAGGACTCTGCCTCACCTCACACCCTGTCACACAAAAAGTATTGACACACTTAGTCTTAAATGATAATCTAGTGCTGAACTGGGTGTGACCAATATTCAATATGTGTTAGAAAAAAAACAAAAACAAAAACAAAACTAATGCTTAATTTCACTATCGGCTTGTCACATTTTCAGTCTCTAATTTGTTCACATATTAGCGCAAAGCTTGAACATGTCAGTCACCTAAGTGCATTGAGGTGAAATTGACTTTAAAATTAACGTTAAGTATGTTCTCCCTATTGCATCATTTTTTCAGATATTTCTTTGTAACAGCCTAAGGACAACACGATAAAACTGTTAATTGCTAACTATCTTCAACCGTAAATTAAATTCATCCCTTAAACTGCTCTAGTAATAGAAGTCAGATAAGCACACAAAGGAGTCTATATATTGCCCTCAAAATGTTTTTTCTGCCTCATTCTGAAGTATTTTTGATGAATACCACAGGATGATGGGGGGGGGGTTCTAAGGTCATTACATTTGTCTCTCACTTCCTTTTCCCCATAGAGCAGACAGCCAAGCAAATAGCTAAGTGAAGAAAAGCTAAGTGAAGACTCCAGGGGTGAGGGGAACATCTTGTAATATGGTGCAGAGGTTAGCTGCTCCACATGACTCCTCCAAGCCATGGGGAAGGCGCTGTGGTATTGATCCAAAATTGGCTTTTATTAGCCCTCTCCTTTATCTATGGTGGGCAGCTCTTCTGCACTGAGGCCCCATCCTGTGACTGAGGATGAAGTTGAGGCAGGAGGTAGCTTCTTTTGCCCATCACTTAATGTGAGATCTAAGTTGTTAAGAGAGTTGTCTGAACCAGAAGAAGGGTAGGCATTTGATCCAAAGTTATGAGAAGTGTTTTTCATCTTGTCATTTTGTGTAATTTTGAATTCTGCGTCTGCTTATAGTTTATACCCCCCTATACACATTTAGGTTGAAATAAGTGTATTTTGACCCATCTAAACTGTAAACTACACTGGGGACAGCACAACTGGTAACTTGGTCAACCCATTTATCCAGCAGGTAGGGATCCAAAAAAGATGAGTTGTATTTAATCACAGACATGTCGAATAAATTTGATGCAGGTACCATTTATCAGGAGCGACTAGATGTTGATTTAGTCCCTCTCATCTCTCCTCCTCACTCAGCAGTTTTCAGCCTCCTTCATCTAAAATCCTTGTTTGAAATTTATGAACCTTAACTGAGGGAGTTGAGAAGTTAAATATTGTTTGAATTAGCTGTAGTCAAATGTCCCGTTTAAATTATCATGCTAAAAGCAGTGAATGCAATGTTTACTGCTGGTTTAAATGACTGCAAAAAATCCCATGTTAGTCTTAGCTACAGAGAGCAATAGATACCAAAGCCAGTTGAGAACTGAGGTGACTTCATGGTTCAAATACTCAGAGTGAGATACCCTGAAACACTGCATACAGATGATCTTCTGGACAGATACTGGTTCTGATTCTGATTTTTTTCTTTTCTGTAAAGCAACAGAAATATCAACACCACCTATTACACCAGAAATGTGTTGGACATAATTCAAACAATCCAGTTTTCTTTTTGTGTTGCGATGGTTTCAAATTATACATTTAAACCATTCTCAAACAGAGCAAAATTAGTGTGATGAATGGGGTTGTCTGTCTGCTCTGGTCATTTCCCCTGGGTGCCGCCAGGGGGCGATGGTGTTCATTTGTGCTGTGGGTGAGGCTGTATTGTTCGTCTCTCCAGTGCGTTCATGAAGCACTTCTGGTTTGGCAACATGATATCGTGGTTTCGCCTCCGTTATTTTTGGATAAGTTAAATCCTGACAGTATATGTACTTAAGCACACTTGCTTGGGGAACAAAACAATTAGCACAGGCTCTTTTTCAGGTTTTATAGGTTTATAATTTTCATTGAACAGCAATTTTGTACCCATTTTTGCACTATGAATTCTGAAATTAACATTTCAAGTGGGAGCCACTCAGATATTCCACTAACAATGGAAACTGCATTAATGAGAAATTAATCAGTGTTTGAAAAGTTATAGTATACAATATCAAAGTGTGTTTTAAAAGCTTCTTCTTAGTGGCTTTCATGCATAGAAAATGACCTTTGTAAGTAAACTTAAAAAGAATGTGTTGAACAGAAGATATACTTGACAAAATGTCCCGTCGAAAGAAGTTAGGTTTATTGTTGTTATTGAAGGACCTGCCCCTTACTGTCTCTTCCATGCTGCTCCACATTGACAAAAAGGTGTGCACTTTAACCTTTGGTTCACACCATCTCCGAGTCTGCTCTTAGCCTGTTTAATGTCATGTGACTGCTGCCTCTTCCTCAGTCGCATGTTAACTCAGACAACCCCTTACTGCTTCTGCACTGACATTGCCAGCCCACTCACTCCTTTTTATTTGATTTTGACAGAGACATTGATTTGATCAAAATCCTTGAATTAATAATCCATACAAGATTATTAATCTGACTGATTCTGCAGCTAGATGTATGTCTATCTTTTCTGAGGCAGGAAGCAGAGGGTTTTGCTAAGCGATTCCATTGTCCACCTCAAGCATTGTCAGTTTTCTATGGTGTCATGGGGCTGAAGGGTAGATCTGACATCAGATTATAGCTGCAACTATCTTTTTTTGGAGGTGAAACTGTTAGGTGGGGAGAGGGTTTTGACTTCATCAGTGGACCCGTTTCTTCTCTCTGTAGACAGTAGAGGGTCTTGATTTGTTAAGAGAAAGGCCTTGATTTACTGAATGACCCAGTGCTCAAAGCACTTCATTACCACAAAAGGATTATCATATCTGTGAAAAATAGAAACACTATATCGTAGCCCAGTAAAGGTATTGAGCACAGGGAGTTCTTTGGATTAGTCTGTATCTTACAGAGGTGGCAATGTCATTGGTGTGTATTTATCTAAAGTTCTTGCCAGTTCCTCAGTGCCACTTAGTGACCACCTTGGAAACCTATGCAATGCCTGCACAGAATTTGTGTCCTAAATGTCAAGCCAAGTCTGTCAGGAGTGTTGCAGCATTAAGTTATAACTCAGAAGTTGTATATCCAATGAAAAATCAGATCAAATATAGTGTTCAGATAGAGTTACGCATTTCACTCAACCGTCAGTTTGTAATTTGTTGTCAAAAGATAAATAGGAGATGAAATAGATGAACCATATAGAACAATTTTTCAAGTCTTCACCATGAAGGCTTCACCATATCTATTTCTGCTTCTTTTCCTTTCAGCTTTTCCCTTCATGAGTCGCTACAGTGAATCAACCTGCTCCACCTGCATCCCTATTCTTTGTATCCTCTTCTCCCACCCCAACTTACTTTATGTCCTCTTTCTCTACATCCATAAATCTTCTCTTTGGTCTTCCTCTAGGCCTCCTGCCTAGTAGTTTCAATCTGAGCATCCTTCTAATGATATATTCACAGTCCCTCCTCTGTATGTAACCCAAAAATCTCAGCCTGGCCTCTCTGACCTCATCTCCAAAACATCTAAAGTGTGCTGTCCTTCTGATAGACTCATTCCTGATCCTATCCATCCTCGTCACTCCCAAAGAGAACCCTTAATATCACCATCTCAATCGTCTCAATTGTCTCTATCATCTCTATCGTCAGCAAGCTCTGCTTCCTGTCTTTTCTTCAATGCCACTTTCTCTAAATCATACAACACCAGTGGTCTCACCACTGTACCTTGCATACCTTTCCTTCCATTCTGGCTGATACTCTTAAATCACAAACTACCCCTGCCACTGTTCTACAGCTTTTCCAACCTTCTGGAGCCCTTTTCGTCACCTCTTTTCAATTCTCTCCATTCGTCTGGTCTGTTGACCCATCCATCCATCCATTTTCTACCGCTTATCTGGGGTCAGGACATGGGGGCAGCAGCCAAAGCAGAGAGGCCCAGACTTCCCTCTCTCTGGTCACTTGGTCCAGCTCTTCCCAGGGGATCCTGAGGTGTTCCCAGACCAGCCTTGAGAGAAAGTCCCACCAGTGTGTCCTGGGTCTTCTTCTGGGCTTCCTCCCAGTTGAACATCCCCGGAACACCTCACCAGGGAGGCATCCGGGAAGCATCCTAATAAGATGCTTGAGCCACCCAATCAGCGACTTTACTCTGAGCCCCTACTGGATAGCGGAATACCCCACCCTATCTCTAAGGGAGAAATCTCATTTCATCCACTTGGATCTGCAACTTTGTTCTGTTGGTGATGACCCACAGCTCGTGGCTGTAGGTGAGGGTAGGAACGTAGATCAACCGGTAAATCAGAGCTTTGCCTTTTGGCTGAGATCCTTCTTTACCAAGACAGACCGGTACAGAGTCTGTTTCACTGCCAACGCTTGTCAATCTCCTGTCCCATCCTTCCCTCACTCGTGAAGACCCCTAGATACTTGAACTTCTCCACTTGAGGCAGGACGTCCTCCCTGACCCGGAATGGGCACTCCATCTGTTTCTAGCGGAGAACATTGGTCTCAGATTTTGAGGTGTTCATCCCGGCTGTTTCACTGTTGATCTGGAGATCAAGGTCCGAGGAAGCCAACAGGACCACATCATCCGCAAGAAGCAGAGACCCAATCCTGTGGCTGCCCAACTTGATCCCCTCAACACCCTGTCTGCACCTAGAATTTCTTGCCATAAAAGTTATGAACAGAATTGGTGACAAAGGGAAACCCTGGCAGAGTCTAGCGTGCTCTGATCATACAAGAACAGAACAGCCCGTATTACAGGCTCTGGTACCCCATACTCCTGGAGGACACTAACAAGATTCCCTGCAGAACACAGTCGAATGCCTTTTCAAGGTCCACTGAATACATGTTGACCGGTTAGGCAAACTCTTTTGACCCTCAAGGACCCTGCCACGGGTATAGAGCTGGTCCACTGGTCCACAGTTCCTCCTGAATCCAAGGTATAGTGACCCATTGGACCCTCCTCTCCAGCACCGTCAGGTAGACTTTTTCAGGGAGACTGAGGAGTTTGACCCCCACTGTAGTTGGAGGGGTATGTGACAACAACCTCTGATTCCCCTTTTTAAAGAGGGGGATCACCAGCCCAATCCAGAGGCCCTGCCCCTGCCTTCCACGTAATACTGCAACGGCGTCTGTAGTGTCTGTCAAGGCGGTAACCCCAGAACCTGTTGGTGCCAAGTGGCACATGGCTGTGGTGGTTGCCGAGGCAAGAACTGTGTCGCGGGAGGAGCTTGGTGAGGCCATGGACAACTGTTGACCCTAAGTACTTAAAAATCCTCCTCCTTTATCTCTACTCCCTGTAGCATCACAGCTCCACTTGAGTTTCCTCATCACACACGTATTCTGTCTTGCTGCAACTGACCTTCATTCCTCTCCTTTCCAGAACATACCTCCATCTCTTGGGATTTTCCCCCACCTTCTCCCTACTTTCACTACAGATCCCAAGGTCATCTGCAAACATCATGATCCATGGATATTCCTGTCGAGCCTCGTCTGTCAGCCTGTCCATCACCACTGCAAACATACTTCTCTGTCACTCCAGACTTCATCATACAGTACCACATTTCCTCTCTCAGCACCATTTTTTAATGCTTTTTCTAGATCTACAAGGATAATGCAGCTCCCTCTGACTTTCTCTGTAATTGTAAACCAGTATTCTTAAGGCAAATACGGCACCTGTGGTACTCTTTCAAGGCATGAAACCATACTGTTGCTCAAAACTGCTGACTTCTGTCTAGTTTCAACTACCCTTTATCTCATCAACTTCATTCCACATTAGTTACTGAAATTCTGCACATCTGTTATTCTTAAAAATGGGCACCATCACACTTCTTCCCCTTCATCGGGAATCCTCTGCCTCTGCTCTGCCTTTGTAGTGTTCATCTTCCTTACCAAATTTAACCTACAAACCCCTGCCCTGTGCTTTCTTGCTACACTCTCACCTACCACTACTTTGCAGTCTCTGATCACCTTCAGATAACTTTGTCTATACATGTTATGTAATCTACCTACGTGTTCCTACCTCTGCTCCTCTAAGTTACCCTGTGTTCCTGCCCCCTCTGGAAAAAGTATTCATTACAGCCATTTCCATCCTTTTTGCAGTCTACCACCATCTGTCCCTCTGTGTTCCTATCCTGGATTCCAAACCTGCCCATCACTTCTTCGTCCCTTCTATTTCCTGCTACAACATGTCCACTGAAGTCTGTACCAATGACTACTCTCTCACCACTGGGAATATTCTGCATCACTTCATCTAGCTCACTCCAGAATTTTTCCTTCTCCTCAAACTCACATCCCTGGAGCGTAGCTACTCACAACATTTAGCATCACCCCTTCTATTTTCAGCTTTAGACTCATTAGTCTATCCTACGCTCTTTGCACCTCCAAAACATTCAGAATAAACTCCTCCTTCAAGATAACTCCTACTCCATTCCTCTTCCAATCAAAACTATGATAGTACAACTTAATAACTGCTACTGAGCTTCTAGCCTTGCTAAATTTCCTCCTAGTCTCCTGGACACACAGTATATCCACCTTCCTTATATGCATCATGTCAACCAACTTTCTAGTTTTTCCCCTCACTGTCCCAATATTCAAAGTCCCTACTCTATGTCCCAGACAACACACCAAGACCTCTCATTTCTGTCACCCTGATCACATTATCTACGGTTGTCCAATCATCTGGAAGCTCTTACTGACCACCCAGAACTTTTCTCAACTCTTGCCTGAAAACCATACAGCACTTCTCCTTTTTCAGCTTCCACCACTTGGTCCTCTACTCTGCCTTGGTCTTCTCCATCTTACTTTTCTTGTCATTGTCCCAACATTCAAAGTCCCTACTCGAAGTCCCAGCCTCTTGCTTTTTCTCTTCCTTCTTTGCTTTTGAACATACCTACCTCCTCTCTGTCCTCGACCCACAGTCGCCCAATTTCTGGTGGTCATTGTTAACTCGAGTCTCGTCGAATCCAGTGTGGAAGTCAAAGGTTTGATTTGCATAGGGTTTTTATGACATAAGTTTTACATCAGATGCCCTTTCTGGTGCATCCTTCTCCATTTATCTGGGCTTGGGACTGGCTCAGAAAGACACTGGCTTGTGCCCCCCTGAAGCTGCATTCTTCAACATATCCATTTATCTTGACTATATTACATAACATCTTCTCCAATACTCAAAACAATACAGCTGGTTTTCAAGTAATTGGAGTAATTGCAAATGGCTACAGTCTCAGTGTCTGGTGTGTATTGTTTTATGTTTCTTATGAGTCTTGACTTCTTTATTGTGCAGTCAGGTACTATGTGTCACCATAACTGAATGAAACCTGACCTGAAGTGACCTGAATTATCACTCAGTGCATAGTCTATCCCTGAAAACAGTCCCCCCTTATTTTTCCCTTATTTTTATTACCAAATACAGCATTCCTCACTTTGTGTTGGTAAGATGTCATGAAAAAATCCATGTCAGATTGTATTTTTCAAGTCCCTAGAAACGTTTGATTTAAATGTGATATTTTTTCCTGGCACCTGCTTTGAGGCTTTGACCTTTCTATCATTTATTTTGCCAGAACAATCTTCAGTGCAGTCAGTCAAGAGACCTAGTCAGATTAAGACCTGATGCAAATGAGGCTCCAACTGTCAGTCAACAGCTAATAGATGGTTGTACTCCTGTTGCTAGAGTGTTTTTATGACCTGGGCATCCTCTACTTCTGCATGACAAGTTTGTCTGTAGGTCTGGGCCTTAACTATGCAGGGAGTAGTCCTCTGGGCTGCATTTTTCCCCCCAGAGCTCCTGTGATCTCTCTCTGATGATGCACTCCAACTCCTCTGCAGTTACAATTCCCCACCAGTCTATAAATCCATCACTTCCTGAGTCGTGGGAGTTTTTTTCCCCTTTAAGAAAACTTGCTTAAAAAAACAGGGAAAGCCAAAAGGAGTGCTAAAGCTTCCTCACCTTTGTTTTCCATCTGCTCCTTCTTGCCAGCTATTTATATTTTGCCATTCAGTCATCATGACTATTCAATGAAAGCTCCACTTGTCACAACTGCAAGAAAATCCTGTATTTTATTTTTCAACCAGACACCAATAACAACCAAAGATCCCACCTCATCTTGCTCATTTTTGCATACCATATTGTAGATATAGAAATCAATCTATATTCATCTAAGATTTGAAAGAGCAAGCTGTTGATAATGTCAAGGCATGCAGAGTACACAAAAATATGTTCATAGACATCATAGACCGTATCAGCTGTTCTTACATCATGTAGACTAAAGCACTGAAGATGCTGATTCATCAGTCATGATTCATATTATTGTGGGCCTGGTGTGGTGATGAAATGTATCAATGACACCCCCATAGTGTAAAATCTATTTACTTTTATCAAGCCATATCCTGGCATAACATTGGCTACTCAGGGATTGTCAGATGCTGTATTCTTTTAATATCAGCGGATCTGGTACTTCATATAAACTAGTTCTTTGCTGTGGTTTCAGTTTAATTTTAGAGTATATTGAACAGAAGTGTATAGGCATTATATGTGCACCTGTATTGATCAAAACATCAGATACTGGGAGTTTAAAGTCAAATGAACATATTGATTTAACTGCCTTATATCACAGAAAAACATTAACCAAGGGGGATTTCATAAAATTGTCAATAAAAAAAACATCTGCACTGCAGTGTTACCATAAAAACAGGTTAGGTTTAGTTGTTACAAGCAGTTCAAAGCCAAAATTGATTTAGTCTGTTTAAAATGCCTCTTATGCCCAATTATCCCAGACAGTTACACAGCCCTTTACATTATTCCAAAACTGTTCCTGAAAGAAAAATGTCAGTCCTATTCAGGAGTTTGTACTTAATACTACAGCCTCATTCTCAAGAAGGTGTTTATTTTTGACAGTGCAGCTCTCTGGTCTCTATTAAATCATGTGTATTCATTTTATTGATTCCTTATGCACTCAGGCCAAAATTTAGAAAAAAAGGGAAATGTGTAATTTAGTGATAAATGTGGAAACTGATTTGTGTCCACCCTTCATCTCTGTAATAGATCTTTAAATCCCCCCTCCTGTTATGTCTTACAAGCAATTATTTCTAATAAGGCATATATGTATTTGAGTGAAAGTATCTCCAAAGCTGGATGCTAGATTTTTTTTTTCAATAAATCCATTGGCCTGAAGGCTGGGTTTTTGATTTAAAATATTTTCTGCAGCATTTTTCCCTTGAACAGGCATGGACAGCACAAGCCTTGAGTCACCCACACTTACATCTTGCTGTCCTTATGACACAGCTGACAGATGGTGCAGAATGTGTGGGATAAGATACCAGCTGTTGCTACAGGAGGTTTAGCAGTCTTCGCTGTAATTCTAAATGAAAAACTAGTGTCTGAAGTAGTGCTTGCACCATTTTTTTGGTCAACTTTTGAGTAATTGTCAATACATCAGGTTTAACCCACTCCTCAGTTATCAAGCCATCATAGATAATTTGTCCAAAGACTATTGCCTACTTGTACATCCAACAGACACAGGGAAACCCATGGGTATCCCATGCTTCCTCTTTTCCCCATCTTTCATAAGATGCTCTTGAGATGGCATGTGGCCTTTTCCCAACAGCTATGAGCAGAATACAAATTACATAAGCACACCTCACTGCTAAGAGCCTCGTGGTTTACAATTGGGAGTATTGATTTCTTGCCTGCTGGATTGAGAAAGTAAAGCTTTACTTATTTAGATCTAACAAATAATTAAATTATTGTGTTACTCATATCCAACAGATTAATAATGAACAGAAAAACAAGATACTTATTTCAAGGGAACTACAAGAGTATGTTTGTTTTGCAGTCAGACCATGAGATGACAATTGGCTAAGATTTGAAGATTAGGGGTTAGTTGTGATGAACTAACATGAAGATAAAAGATAGAAGAAAAGGAATAAAAAGAGTCTTTCAAAGTTTGTCGAGGTGAGCCTTATATCTTCAAAAGAAGATATTATAGTTGTGAATCTTATGTTAATCTGTTTACAGATTATGACCTGGCAGCTGCATTTGAACCAAAATACAGTTGCATGAAGGAAGAAAATATTTAATTTTGTAAAATAGTCCAGTTTGGGAGAAAGGAAAGTGAAAATTAATGTTTTGATATCCACTGAAGACTGAATATTTGTGATTCTCTTTGTGACTCACTTTGGAGCAAGGAATATTAATTTGGGATTTTCAGTTTTAGAGAGCTAGATGTGATTAAAAATTAACAAAAAAACAGCAGCTTGGTAATGTAATGTGCCTGTTTTTTTTTTTTTTTAACTAAAACAATATAGGTGTTCTAGTTGTCTTTGCATTGTCCTACATTAAGTTGAGGCCGGGATTTTATTTATTTGTAAACATCCAGATGGGTTAGTTTACCACTTTGTTCAGCATTAGTGACCTTGTCTGGTTGAAGGCAGTGATGGCTCAGGTCATTTGTGCTCAGTTTTTCAAAATATTCTTATATAGCTTGCCAGTAATGAGCAAAATAAGTTGTCATAGCAACAAAAGAAAATGGATTTCACTGCACTTTGCAATATCTGTCGCAATATTTTTTCCTTGTGATGGTTTCAAGGTCTTACCTTGTAGGACTTTTTGTATAGAGCTTTATACTCCTACAACTATCAATATAAAAAGGGCATGTGACTTGAATTAAATAGCTAGAGACCTGGTTCATGCAGTTATTGGTGGACGTGGGAGAGAAAAACTTTCTTCTTAAGCTCATTTTTTCATCCAACAATTTCACATTTTTAATATCACTACAATCTCTAACAGGTCTTGTGTATATCTGTCTGAGGTGTCGCATTGAAGTGATGTTCCGTTTGTCTTTTCCAGTAGTAACAGCTTTTTCCAAAGAAGATCACATGTAATATCAAGGCTCCAAAATGTACTCCTTTAAAGATAATGCAATTCCTTCAAGTTTAGAAAATTATTTGGAAGCTGTATATGTCAGACAGAACTTTACATGAACAATTACTTTGTACATTTCACTGTGCAAATATTTTGTTATTTGCCAAGGGTCATTTCAACTCACTATTAATTGTCCTTGTATGTTTCAGGGAAAGCCCGTAGGCCAGTGTGATTTCGGCATTCGACTGTTATGCATTGAGAAGGAGATCATTTCTCCACGCATGGAAAAGATGAAGACTGGACAGATCGACAAAACCAAGGAGCCCTTCAGTGTCCGAAATAAGCCATTCTTTGACATTCATGCATCACGCAAGGTAATGTGAAGAATGAAGTCACTTTTACTTCAACTAATGTGATCTGAAATATTTTTCCATTTTCTTGAAGAAATTTGGTTTATGGTTTACCTGCAGTGTCTAAAGATTACAAGTTACAAAATGTTTTACTTGGATATCTTGAAGACATGTTTCATAGTCCAGCGGGTTGCAAGCGTTGTCAAAGTTAATTGGCCTCAGGTAAGGCGCCACAGCAAGAGAAAGGGGAGAAAAACCCAGGAAATGTGGATATTTGCTGAGAATAGAGAACCAGGCTCCCTGCCTGAGTCATGTCTAGAATGGGGAGCTGGGGGTTGAATTCATGGTAGCTTGGCCTCAAACCGTAAGGCCAGATCAGGCTCAGCCTGACGGAGAAGGAAGGGATTTACTGGGGTTGTCAATTAGAAGGCAGGTAAAGGCAGAGCCCTTGGTGTGCCGACCCAGCTAACAGACTGCATGATTCAGCCTTCCCTGAGAAGCAGGTTCCTTTTAGTTTTAAAATCTTATATTTTGGAGCAAGCAACAGTCTTGGTGGTATAAGAACAGAAGGAGCCATCTTGGCAATGTGTGTTTTGAATATGATGTGATTTTTATTAAAGACTACAGAGTAAATAAGTCACTGAGTTTTACAAAAATCTGATTTTATAATGTTGACCTCTTGTCTTTAAATATAATTTTCAATGGTATTACTTATTATGTAGTGATGTGTAACTGTTAGACAGAGTGTTTTCTTTTTATAATTCTTTAAAAAAGTGTTAGGTTAAAATGCATGCCATTGTCATTACCAATTACAACTCAAGCTTGATGGGACATCTTGGTACAGACCTGACTCATTTTGAAATAGTCTAGATATTGCATACAATATGAGGTGAAAAAGCTCTTAAATAAAAGGCAAACCTGGTACAAATGAGCTAACGGCTGCCGAAACACTGCCCCTTCCATTGTGAGTTTGAGTTTTCCCTCTTGCTTCAAACACTGCAGCATCTCCTGCTCTTCACTGGACTATTCAACGCAACTGTGACACATAAAAAAGGACACATTTACTTCACTCCCTTGTTTGTGGGGATTTCCCAGTCTTTCCTCAACCTTGTAATGAATGCCCAAGTGGAAAGATTTGCCTCTTATTCCGTTCTGCAGTCTATGGAATGTGCTTTTGCCAGATTTGATCTGACTGCAGATTCAACCCAGGCTTTTAGATAGACATAATGAGGAATAACCACCAACTTACTTCTTGGTGCTGTGCCCCCCCCCAAGAAAATTGTCCCTGGCCATCAATGGTTTCCATGCACCTGCTAAGACCACTTTTGCATTTTTGACTGCTGCTTGTACGTGCATATATTTCAAACTTCAAATTACAATAATTGCTTTCTCCTCCTTTGTCTTGATTTATAATTCTGGAATTAACCACAAGCTGACTATTCAGCATGGAGTAGAAAGGAATGGATCTCTGAATTCATGTTTGTTTCATATTGCTGATGATATATTTAAAATAGATTAAGTTGCTGTTTCTTACTTTCTTGGGAGAGTTTGTTTGTTTATTTTCCCTTCTTTTTGCTTGAAGTTGACAAATGATGAATTAATCAAACCTAATCATTTATAGGACTGTTTTAAAGGTTAAATAAATGTATTTTATTCTCTAGATTACTGTTAAGCCCTCAGAGACCTACCTGTTAGATGCAGGTGAAAGGACAGTTCATTTGATATTTTTCCTGATTCATAATGAGTTTCAAATCTCTCAAATTCCTGATGACAGGGACAAGGTAGAACAGGTAGAACAGGACAAGGACAGGTAGGATCTT
Source organism: Fistularia tabacaria (assembly GCA_901007705.1). Taxonomy (NCBI): domain Eukaryota; kingdom Metazoa; phylum Chordata; class Actinopteri; order Syngnathiformes; family Fistulariidae; genus Fistularia; species Fistularia tabacaria. The sequence goes on from CAAKHD010004494.1 coordinate 342,200, forward strand.
CTCAGTTTCCCGACCAACAATGATATTCAGGTGTTATTGTTTGTTTTTTGTTTTTCTCTTTTTTTTAATGCCAGTTCAATTTGCTTCGTTATCTCTACTCAAGAACAAATTCTTCAAGAGGATTAATTAAGTATCCAGCATTTGGGGTTCATGTTAATAAAGAATGAAATATTGAAGTCACTGGGACTTCATTGATTTCTGAGTGCTCTATTGTGTTGCTTAGTGGCCATCTGCTCACCATACAGTCATATCTCTGTTGAATGGCACATGAATAGCAGCGACTGCAATCTGGCTCTTTAATTTGGAGCAGCACAACCCATCCTTTCATGATGTATTGGCCACAAGTTCCTCTTCGGAACATTCCACTTGTATGCTTGCTTTTGTTTGCTGTGAGGCCGTCGGATTTCAGTGCTGAACCATCAAGATTCAAGCCCTTATTCCTAAGCCAGACGTGACCGTTTATTCTTAAGCTTCCACTACTTGTCCAATTACCCTGTAAAGACACAGTTTTGTCATTCAGAAATGTCTGTTTAGAATGAATGGAAAATATATTTTGGGGAATTCCCCTTTATTAGTTGAGTGGGCTTGCCTTGAAAATATATTCTAAGTTGGATTTCAAATGAGTTTGATGCCCTTTTGTATATTATTATTGTCATATCACTTGTGTCATTAGCAGTCATTTTAAGCTCTAGGAAGCTCTATCTACCATTTAACATTTCACTCTAACTTCTTGAGGAGAAATCTGGTTCAGTGAACTTTACAAAACTGAAAAAAGTCAATTTTCAGTTCTGTAGATTCTTCTCACGTAGGTTGAGTCAATAAAAAGAAAAGCCTCCCCATAACATGAAACCACGGTGGAAAAATGTCAAGGGAAAAAAATGGCTGCTTTGTGTACACAATTCCATTACTATTTTTTTTAAATGATGAAAATGATGAAAATGATGAAATGTCCTCATGAAAAAATAATTCATGTTGTCACAACAAGATTTGACCAGGATCAACCATGACTTGCATGACTGACACCCTTCATAGACCATTTTGAGTTTAATTTTCTATCAAAGTATATCATTTTCTTCAATAAACTGGATGCAAGATCAGGATTTTCCCTTGTTGAACCCAAGAAACCCGTTTTTTTATGTGCCAACTCTTCCCAGAACCACAGACTGAGCTAAGAAATTAAATTAATGAAAAAGTATTTTTGTCTTAAAGTCTATCTCATCCTGATATACTTTTATATACATATATCACATATTTTAATTGGAATCAAGTAGTTGCTTGGATACATGTAATTTTATTTCGATGTTGTCAGTGGAGTTTAAAAATGATTATGCCATTAAAAATTAAGTTCTGGTCTTTCTGATGAGTGCAAAACAGATGTATAGAATGAATATCTTCCAGAATTTTAGATAGTCAGTGAATGGAACTAATGCAATGCAAAATTAAAAAATAAGCATTACATTTTTTTTGGTTGCTGTCAATGAAGTCTTGTTTAAGTGAGAAGAGAATCTATAGTTATAAAACTATCTTAATACTGGCAGCCACAGTAATTCTATTGGATAATTATTCTATGTGATCTTTATAATAATGTCCTTTTCTGGTGATTTCGCTTTTCAATCTTTACACCATGTAGTGTTTATTTGAATCCTTGTTTAAAATGAATTATAATTTGTTCCAGATGAAAAAAAAAAAAAATTTCATCTGGAACAAGTTTCATATTTTGTTGATTTTCATCTGTAGCTACCCTCAGGCTGATTAAAATTGAAAAGCTGTGTGGTTGTTGTGGAGTCAGTGCAGGGAGCTTACCCAAGCCCCTTTAAATCCTCATCCTCACAAGTTTTCCACGGCACATATCCTCATTTTAGAATTCAATCCAAAGAAAACCATACACATTTTTTTTTTCTTATAGTTTAATACTAGCAAATAAAAAAAAAAAGTATAGCAAATACTTTGCTTGTCTGCACAGCTAAAGACACTCCCACCAACTTTCAGGATTATATGTAAACCCAAGCCATATTTCCAGATTTCACAATGTTGTAGCATCGTCAAGCATCTGTGATACTTTGCTCGTTCACAGTGCACCAGAGGATACAGATTTTAGTGTTCCAACGCAGAGGTGTTTGAGGAAAAACAAGGCACTTTGAGCTTTCTCTGAAACATAAGGTGCATTATAAATACAATGCATTATTATTATTAAAACACACACATCTGCTGCCCAATCAGGGATGGGTGCTGGATCAAAAAGAATCAACCAAAACTAAGCATCTGATCTGGTAAGCGTCTGTTAAGATTCTGAAGAAGAGCATATTTGGGCTCCAAACAGTATGCTACAATAAATTTGCTGCACTATATGTAGAATAAATTATCTTTACTTTTGGAGCAGTCTTGGTGTGCAGATTTTTTCCAAAACAAAGGCCTGACATAAAAATGTGACAGTAAGCCCCAACGTCGGCACTTTAGGGGTTCAAAATCTCCCTTCTATGCTGTCCTGCATTGATTCAGGGCTCTGACTACATACTCTCTGTCCCCAGTCTGTATTCTTGCATTTATCCAATCAGCATCGTGTCACTATGGGACTGTATTTCTCAGCCAGACGGGTTATGTAGAAAGCTTAAATGGATCGAATGTAATTGTAGCAACTAGATTCCAACGATATGAGTTTTAAGTGCAGCAGCAAGGTGAAAAATCTGATCAGTACACAGCAGCTTAGGTTCTAGCAAGCCTCACTTACCTCACTCTTTATCAATTGTTCTCTTTCTGATTCTGAAAGATGAAGGCAATTGCTTTTTTGTCAGTTAAAAACACGGCTGAGGTATTGGGAGTTTTCATGCGTCCTTGACGTAAAAATCTCACCATGTAGCAAGTGTGGATGAAACTTCAGCACAATATAGTATCATGATTTTTTTATTTTTTTTTAAATGACCCACAGTATAGATTATTTATGTTTACGGAACCCAAATACTGTAAATCAAAAAAACATTTGGGGGTTCAGCATGTGGTAGAATATTTATTAAAAGTATTTATGCCTATAGTGGTGACAATATTTAGGGGCGGCATGGCTCAGGAAGTTGAGAACTGAACGTTCCTGGTTTGTTTCCTGCTTTCCTCGAAGCCTGTCCAAGATTCAAGTTTCCAAAGTGTTTATTGTCATATGTACAGTGTGGAAACGTGTTTCCCTGTACAGTGAAATGCTTGCTTAACTCTCTGCAGTGCATTTCGATTTGTATGGATAAAAAATAAATAAATCAATAAATCAATGAATAGTGTAAACATTATTATAAATACGAACAGTGTTTTGCAGTGCAGATAGAACATTGAATGCAGCTTGGTGTGCAACTCACAAAGTGCAGTTGCAAGGATGAGTGCAGCCTAAATGGCAGTAGTTACATGTGGATATGAGCGCAGCATTGGTTGTGCTGCATGTAAAGAGCAGAAAAAGAAGAATGAGTGTCAGCTGTTTGAGAGTCTGTGTAAGTGTTGCTGAGCAAGACACTGAACCTCAAACTGCTCTCCTGGCAGTGCTCAGTGCCTGCCAATTGCTCATTGTTCATCCGTGATGGTTTAAATGCACAGAAATCATTTCCAGCATGAATTAATTCAGTCTTATTTAAAATAAAATTAAAAAAAAATCATCTGAAAAGGTAAAACATAGCATTATGTAAAGGAGTATTGATTTCTTAATTAATCATACATTTCTACTCAAGTATTGTGATTATGTCATTGTGGGGTCACATTCCCATTCTGACCAAGTCTGGGCATGGTCATCTGTAATAATCCTAGATTTCTAAATAAATGTCTTACTCTTCACTCTTCCGTTTAGCATGACCCATGACCGAAGAGTATTGCTATTTCTTTTCTGAGCTCACGTTTGCAGTTTCAGGAAGAAAGTGGCCCTCTCTCAGCAGCATGTCTGTTTAACTTAGTTATGTCAGTTTGCAGTCTTCTCAATGCTCAGTGATCACACACCTCAGCTGTCCAGACTCCCACTGTTGGAGATGGAAAAGCAAGACTTCAGAACCAATTTAATTTTTTTCCCTTTACCTTATATTTGCCCAAAACAAATATCAATCTACAGGGCTTTACCAAGGGTATTTTTAGTGAATTTTTGGATTGCCTAAATGGTACTGTGAAATTTGTCTATTTCCATATGTTTAAATAATGTCTATACAGCAGATAGATGGATTCACTACATGATTTTTACACTTCATTTATTAAAGGACAAAATGCACCCTAAGGGTGGCACAGGCCAGTGTCTTTCTGAGCCTGTCCCAAGCCCGGATGAATGCAGAGGGATGCACCTAAAAGGGCATCTGAAGTAAAACTTATGCAATAAAAACCCTTTACAAATCAAACCTTTGACTTCCATACCGGATCCGCCGAGGCCCTCGTTAACACGGACTGCCATTGGTGCCAATAACCTACAGGGTGCCAGTAGAAATTGGGCTACTGTGGGTCGAAGACAGATAGGAAGTATGTGTGTTCAAAAGTAGAGAGAGAAGAGAAAAAGCAAGAGGCTGGGACTTAGAGTGGGGACTTTGAATGTTGGGACGATGACAGGAAAAGGAAGATGAAGAAGACAAAGGCAGAGTAGAGGACGAAGTGGTGGAAGCTGAAAAAGGAGAAGTGTTGTATGGCTTTAAGGAAGAGTTGAGAAAGGTTCTGGGTGGTCAGTAAGAGCTTCGAAATGACTGGAAAACTGCAGATAATGTGATTAAGGTGTCAGGAATGAGAGTATTTGTATCATCTGGAAGGGAAGAAGATCAGAAGACTATGTGGTGGTATGAGGAAGTTCAGAAGTATATATAGAGAAAGAGGCCAGCAAAGAAGAATTGGTACATTGAGGGGACTGAAAAGAGCAGACATGGGTACATAGAGATGCAGCACAACGTAAAGGTAGAGGTGGCAAAGGCCAAACAAACAGGGTTTGATTACTTGTATGCTGGCAAAAAAGAGATAGAGATGGGAAGGACATGCAGCAGGTTCGGGTTATTAAGGATGGAGAGTCAAAGTTAACTGGATTGTCAATACTGCCATATTTTTCACTCATACAGAGGATTGAAATAGCGCAGCAATTTAAAAAAAATCACAGACATGGTTATGGTAGCACAGTTATGGTGAAGTCACAAAAAAAGTTAAGGCGCAACTGGTTTTTGAAGTCACAGTAGTAAAAAGAAAGCGCTGGTGTAGAGATCAACTGTTTTGTTATGTTTTTCCCCTTAATTGGTGCAAGCCCCTGAGTCGGCATCTGCGAGTGAGGTGTGTTAGTGCGTATGTGTGGGTTAGTCCATGATAGTTCTTAAGGGTGTCAAGTTCCAATGTGTGAGTCTAATGTGGGGGGCGGGTAGAGGATGCAGAGCAGGGAGGGAAATGAGCTTCTTGACAGCCTGTTGGGTGAAGCTGTCCTTGACTCTACTGGTTCTGGCCAGGACACTCCGCAGTCTCTTCCCCAATGACAGCGGGAATGCTGCAGAAAGAGGGAAATTTATTGACAGATGATGGATTGATGAAATAGGAAAATGAAAGAGAGCTAAGGGTAGAGGAGGTGACTAATGTGGACCCCAAAGTAGCAGAGGTTAATGAAGGTGAAGAGAGGAAGGCATTGATGAGGTGAAGAATGGAAAAGCAGTTGGTCCTGATGATATACCTGTGGAGGTGTGGAAGTGTCGAAGAGAGGCAGCAACAGAGTTTTAGGTTAGATTATTCAACATGATCGTAGTGATAGAGAGGATGCCTGAGGAATGGAGAAGTGTGATGGTGCCCATCTTTAAGAATAAGGGAGATAAGATAAGATAATACTTTATTGATCCCCATAGGGGAAATTCGGGTGTTGCAGCAGCAACAATAGAAAAGAGAAAAAAAAAAAAAAAAAAAAAGTTAGGAAAGACATATACACACATATATAAATGCATACATGCCCACACACATATACATACATACTGTATATACATACACAGACCGATACCTACATATAATATATACACACATATATACACAATATACACAACATACACATATACATATATACATACACATACAGACATAGATAGCAAACACAAGCAAGAATATATAGAGTAAGTGAACCAAAGTGACCCGTAGTAGTTATGGGCACCACACGTGTGAGTGGGTGACGGAGTGATGGGGTGGTGGTCGCACAGATACCCCCAGGCAGTCAGGGCTGTGTCCCGTCCAGACTGCTGTTATACAGTCTGATGGCCGTGGGCACAAAGGAGCGCCTGAAGCGTTCGGTCCTGCACCGGGGTGGGATGAGCCACTGGCTGAACGAGCTGCACATCAGCCACAGCTCGCCGTGCAGGGGGTGGGAAGGATTGTCCAGGATAGCTCCCAGTTTGTCCTTCACCCTCCGCACAGCCACCGACTTGAGATGGTCGAGGTTGAGTCCCACCACCGAGCGAGCTTTCCTCACAAGCTTGTTGAGCCTGTTGACCTCACCAGTCCTG
>CAAKHD010004495.1:0-57308 GCA_901007705.1 Fistularia tabacaria
ACACACACACACAGTGTTTATTAGCTTTACTCACAGAATGCTACAGGCAGCAGAGCTGATGATCTCATTCTTCGCTCTGATTGGTTAGCACCGGCTTCCTCTCCTCCCCCTTCCTCTCCTCCCTGCCTTCTCCTGACTGTCAATCCACATTCACCCCATCTCTCTTCAACACCCTCCCTCCTCTCTCTCTCTCTCTCTCTCTCTCTCTCTCTCGCTTCTTACCTCTATTCCTCTCCCTCTCCCTTCTGCTCAGCACTGCCAGGAAGATGATGGCAGTGATGATGATGCTGTGACACCGTCGCCAACCAATGAGGATGCGGAAAGGGAGTGGAAGGGGTGTTTTTCCGGATTCCGAGCATCTGAGCTGATCGATGCTGAGGAGGCTGAGGGAAGAGAAGGGGAAAAGAGGGAGGTAGAGGAGGGTGGGGGAGGCCTTGTCGGAGCAGAGGCGAGCCTACGATACAGGAGGAGAAGCGGAGGTGGAGGAGGAGGAGGAGGAGGAGGAAAAGGAGGAGGAGGGAAGAGGGGGGGAACAACCTGTGCTGTCATGGACAAATATCGGCCAAAGAGACCTACCACCCTGGCCCTGTTCCCCCAGCCACCACAAGCCGGCACCCAGGTACGGAGGATGGGAGGGTCTACCGAGGAAATAGGTTACTGTGTGTGTGTGTGTGTGTATGTGTGGGTGTAAGTGTGTGGGCGGGTGTGGGTGTGTGTGTGTAAGGGTGGGTCCTGTGTATGGAAACAGGCAACCGTGGCATCTCTGTGAATAAATGGGTTACTGTGTTTGTGTGTGTGCGTGCATGTATCCGAGGTGCATCTTTAGCATGAGACAGCATCGGCTATCTGTGCATTTGTGTGTGTGTGTGTGTGTGTGTGTGTGTGTGTGTGTGTGTGTGTTCAGGGATTCAGTCCTCAAAATGCCTTAAATGTCGATCCACTGAAAGGTTGGAAGCTGTGATTAAATGAGAGCTTTTGTCGATAGAGGAAATGTGCTTGGACAGTTGATATTCAGCATATTTATACTGACTATTCTGATACAGAGAGTATTGTTGCTTCCACCCGACATACAGTTGGAGAGCAGCTGGGCTTCAGTGTCTTGCTCAAGGACACGTATGGTTGCTGTTGGGATTGACGAAATGGGGTCAGCAGAGCAGAAAATAAGCATGAAAAAAATTGCGAAGGGTCATGTTTGCATTAAATAGCGTCTCATAATGCAATATGGCAACTGCAGACCCCGGCTCCTCAGTCAAGGTTCAGTAATAAGCGGTAGTTGTGCTCTGGCCCTTTTGCTTTAAATGAGCTGCATCCTGTTTACTGAGTCAGTTCAGATCAGAGCAGAGTTGTTTCAAACCAACCTCCAGTTAGCATCCACATCCAAGGGAATGAAAAGACTCAAAGATTTATTGAGCCCCATGAAAAATGGTTTTGATGTTTCTCTGATCGTCCAGAGTAATCGCAATATTTACACAAGCGCTTAATGTTGGTCGGACTGTATATTAATTGTAAATCTTTCATCAGATACGGTTACATTTGGCAGAAAACAGTAATAGTCACACCCCAAAGGCCTTATAATGGAAAGAAAAATATTTGGACAGCAGAGGAATCCAACCTTGACTCTGAAAAGCTATTTTTGTATCACACAGGACCTTATCAAATAAAGGTATTTAGATGATCGCAATTCATCTCTTCAGTCATTTAAAAATCTTTGGGCCTTCCTCTTATGGTTCAAGCATAACTACATAAATCCCTATGATAATTGTAATAATGGAAATGTATTCAAAACACCATGGGTTGGAGCATATTTAGTCAGCAGAGATTAAAGCTGGAGCTCTGTGAATATCACTGATTCTGACCTAATCCCAATCCAATTTACGATGGCAAAGTTCACTCGTGGATTTCCATGGAACCGGGCCAGGATTTTCAGGAGGGAAATGTAAAACAGGCTGAGTTTACCACCAAAAAACAAGCCAGCTCTGTGCTCAGCAGAGTCTACTGTCTCCCAGAGATTAAGAAATGGGGCGAAGTGATAGTAGGCAGGATCTTTGAGATCAAGAAAAGCCTTTCAAGTACATCTGTCATGCAGAAACTCTGCAGTTCTCACCCTCGTGGCAATAAAATGATGTAATGTCACACATATTTTTTTCAGTTGTTACATTTTAATACAGTTTAATATATGCATTCCAAGCTGATAAAAGCCCACAGTCATGGATTTTCCGGGATATTAAATACAATAAAAAGCTCACTGTCATCCAATACTATTATTCCAGAAGGCCAAACTGAATGTCAGACTCCTCCTCTGTCATCAGTGGGGGATAGCGGGCAGCAATTTCAAAATGAGGTCTAAATTATAGATATAGGACTTTTTGCGCCTCACATACTGCTTCTAATGCTACAGCCTATAAGTATCAGAGTAAAGGATGTTACTCTAGTTTATCCAATTAAAATACTTCCGGTTTGGAATTTTGGAGAGTACAACTGATACACACCTCTTGTATGGTAATCACCTGCTTTAAAGGGTGTTTGAACTCGCTAACCTCCCGCCGGACAGCTGGACTCCCCACAGGGCCTGCATTAGTCCAATCACACGCACTTAATGTAAGTGGCCTTAAGACAGAGTGTGTCTGTGAAGATATGGACTTTTTGCTCAGGACTAATCTGCTAATTGTCAGGCCTGCAGGTGTTTGAGTGCAGCAGGATGGCGACGTTTAACTGATGTAACGCTGAATTGACTCGTCGAGCTAAAAAATCTGACAAGCTGATCTTACCTTCATGCATCCAGTACATCAATTGTTTGGAAAAGCCAATTAAATAGAACCTAAAAGATTTAGTTATATGTCATGTTGGAGTATATGGGGGGCGGGGGCGCAATATTTAGAAGTGCCTGCCCAGCGTGTAATGTAATTTCTAGATGTTTTAAGCAACTGTTCTGTTTGAGCACTTTTTTGTAAAGTTTTGCAAAGGTGAAGATGAAATCAAATTCCATATCTATCATTTTATCGCCTGGAACTTTAAATCACTCCTTCTCTTTCCCGCCATCAGACATTGTAACTTGCCAGTGTCTCCGTCAGCGACTCTCACCGTAACTTCAAAATATTGTCCACAAAAACGACAGTTTACTCAGAAAGACATGGGACCGATCAGACTCAGGTCCAAAATGATCAAAACTGAGGGAAAATCATATTTTGTCTATTTCAACCTCATCCACCCTGGTTAGCTCAACTTTATTCTTTCTATCTGTTACTAAGTCTCAGTTATTGGTGTCTATTGAACGATTAAGATAAATTCTTTGAGTACATGAGCGAAGATACAAATAATAAAGGGAGCAGATGGCTGTCTAATGCCAACCACTTTAAAATATTGAGAAGCAAAGAAGTTCACCTTCTTGATACAAGAGGAGTCACTCTTATGCATATCCTCCATTATATTTATCACATTCCAATTAGTTTAGATTAAATCCAGGATTACAGCTAGATTTGACATACATTTTGATATCAAATATCCATGTCGAATCTGGCATTTTTTAGTACGAAAAGAAAAAAAATTGACTGTTTACTCTCTAACCTTCTTGTGATAAATGCCAGGTGTTCAATGGTTGAATCGAGAAGAAAAACTGCTAAAAAAAAAAACCAAAACTCCTAAAATGAGCTCAAACCTCCTGTTGGTGGCTATAAGAAATGTTGCTCTGCACAAATTGGACTCATGCACTTGTTCCGCTGTTGCGGATGTTTAAAATTTCATAATGTGTTGGTGCCGCGGTGCAGTTCATGACTTTAGTTGAGAGAAGCACTTTTTAAACCGACTGAGACCTCCTAATCCAAATTTCGTGACTCACATCTGAAGACTGAGACTGATCCACACTCTCCTGCAACCAACGTTCGTCTGCGTGTGTGTGTGTGTGTGCGCGCGCGTATGCGTGTGCGTGACTCATACACCAAATCACGATGCCACTCTACTCAAAGTACGTCATCAGGTCTCCTACATTCCTGTAATTTTAGTCAGTGAGGCCACTAGATGGCGTCTGTTATTTATAATTCAATGCGTGAGGTTTCCAGCGTTTAATCTCACGGTGTACTCTCTGCAGAGCAAAGTCTCCATGAATTATTTCTTTGAAATTGAAGCTTGTTGTTTCTCCAACGACGCATCTAAATGTGACGATTATCACTGGGGAAAAATCAAACGTGCATCACCACAACTCTTCATTTAAGAAAAATCACCAAACTAATCATCAGGAATATTTGAAGAAGCTGCATGAAATTAAGTGAAAGGTGGCACGTATTCGAAATTATTATACATGCCGATGTTTACAAAACTGGCCTTCCCCAAAAAAGCAGTGGAAAAACAGCCAGACACTTGCAAGAAAATTATTCCAATTGGGAGAAACGTCTTTGAAAAACTGTCTTTTGAAAAACTGTATCCAAAGGCCAAAGCAAAAGAAAAAAGCTTTTTGGAAAATACAACAAAAAATAATTAAGTGTCATAATATATGACACTTATACACCTCGCCAGCGGTTTGTATCTGTGTGCAATTTATACTTTCCACCTTTAATGTAATAGTGCACTTCACTGTTAAATTTGCACTCTATTATTACTATTCTATAAATTTCATGTCACCTTAGGATTGTGAAAAGAATCTTTTTGATTCCTCTGTATGTCCAGTACACGCGGAGAAATTGACAACAAAGCCGACTCTGACTTTTGACTTTGAATGTATAGGTATGAAGAGATTAATAGTTGAACCTATTCTTATTTTTACAAGCCAAACCACAGACTTATTTGAAGTGGCCTGGTCAGGCTTACCTCTTAAAGTGATGCTGTTTTAGTGACCAATGAAAATTCAGGTCCGAACAGCAGAATGGGTTGTTTGCTTCTTACCCGGGCTGTAACGCAGCAGGAGCATCCTGTGCTATGATTTCAGCGCTGTGTATTAATTTACCTTGAAATCCCGGCAGCCACACAATGAGAACGGGGGTGATATTGAAGACATCAGAGACGAATGTATTTAAAATGAAGTGTTAAATGACTCTTCTCGGCACATGGCCTTTCAACTGTCCTCGCAATGTGTGTGAGTGCGTTTAAATGAGAGCAGGAGGCTGCGACAGCCAATAATTTAATAGCAAATAAATAAAACATTAATCCGCAGCCCCTAAGCGACAGGCAGCCTCCGATCTGTTTACTGCTGTTAAAAGCAAGATTCAGCTTCACATCGATCTGTTATGTCTGTCCAAAACCCAATTTTAGCTACACTGAGAGAGAATCTGCATCAGGAGGGTAAAACCTACAGCTTTTAGAGAAATCACTCTGTTTTAGTTGAGTGTTGGAGAAAATTGGACCGACGCAGGTTATTTGTTTGGGATAAATTGCTAAAGAAAGAACCCAAGAACAGGAAATATCTTAGATGTATTGTGAGAAATGATCTCAAATGAAGTCATTTTAAGGATATTTCTATTCTTTATACTCTGCCGTTGCTTATCAGGCACCATACTCCAGTTGGCCTTATTTTGATATATTCCTTTTGAGGAAGCAGGCAGCGCCGGAAGCAGCCCTAAAACTGTTACAAGCAAGCAACACTATTAAAACGTGGCTTATAATGTTACAATGCAAAGGCACCAAACTATCACCAATAAACAAAGCCGGCATTATTTATTCACGAGGAGACAAATATGATCTTTGCAGAATGATCACTGAGCTTCTGGAGGGTCTTTGTATTTCCAGGTCTGTGGATCAAATCCTGGGTCCATTAAAACCTAATCCATACTCTGATCAATCAGACCAGAGCAAATCTCTAATGTAGCACAACATGATATGGAGGCAAGATGCAGCTTCTTTATCTTCATCCTACTCACCCTCTCAACATCTTGACCTTCGGTTAACTCCCTACCAACAGCAGTCAACATTTAAACATCCATAGACTGGGTGTCCTAAATCTCTGTGGTTGTACAAATACAGAGCGGCCGCCTTTGTTGAGCTGAGTTTTCAAGGTTTTTTTTTATCCAGATGTGTTTTAGTCTCTTGTTTTTATCCACCTTCTCAGAGCATTAGATTTTTCATTTTCATTGTTCTCCATCAAATTCATTTGACTTCTTAAAGAAAAAAAAAAAAGAAAACTGGACCACAAGTAAATCATTGATTTGTTCAAACTTGCACGAAAACACACTGTGTGTGTGTGTCTGTCTATGCGTGCGTGTGTGTGTGTGTATGTTTTGCACTCACACTGTTTTCTGGGTCTCTCTTTAGGACACCATAAACAACAACTCTTTAGGGAAGAAAGAAAGCTGGAAAGACTCCCGCTCTTCCTCCCCACACATTACAGGTATGAGAAATGATACAAAGTGTCTGACATCAAGGTTATGAACTGTTTCTGTCATGAAATGTAAAGTCTATATATTTAGAAAGAGCAAGATCTTCACCTCGGAGTTAAATGGATTCAGACTTTTAGATACAGCATTAGAGCTACACTGGAATGGAATGGAAGAAAAGTGTTAGCATTTTGTATCATCTGATTGAGATTTTTTTGTGTTGATGAAATCAGCAAAGCAAAAACCGATTCATGCAAAAATATGAACTTTAACGTTCTGTCAAACAGCCGAGCCTCAGCACATCCACGGCGAACCCCCCACTCAACCTCTCCACACTGCACAGCACTGTTCTGCTGCATCATGTGATGTCGGAGGAATACATTCATCTGCATAAAATAAAATATACATACCTAATCATAAACTACTGAATAAATCAAATCCAAACCCAACTTATTTACAAAGCAATATCATTTACATAATACTTGGAGAAAATCTCATCTCATCTCACATTGCATTTTGTTTCTCATATATATGTTGCAAGTAAAAACTTTTTGCTGACATGAATAAACCCTATGTCTACATCACTTTGCTCCGTACATAATATGATACTTGTGCTTGTTGTGTGTGAAGGGGATCGTACACCACCGGAGAGCAAATCAAAAGCAGAGGACAAAGTTCGACATTGCACCCGCCGCCCAGCCCCTAAACCCCCCTCAAGCAATGCAGCCAATGGCAGAGTCGGAACTCAGGCTGCAGCCGGTGACACGCGGGCTCGTCCCCGGGAGAGACAACTGTCTGGGGTCACGCACACACAGTCCTTCAGCTCCCCAAGGGGACAGCGGAGAGCGGGAGGAGTCGGAGCTGGAAGGGGACGAGGAGGAGGACGAGGAGCGGCAACGATGAGAGAGAGGAGCTCCGGGGACATCAGGGGGAAGGATGGGTTGGCCGCGGGGAAGGAAGACAGACGAGCAGGGAGACTGTGCGAGGAGTCCAAGGGGAAGGAGAAGGAGCGACCAGGGCATCAGAGGCAGAGGGAAGCAAATGGACTGAGAAGCTCGGGGCTGGACGTTAAAGGAAAAACACTTGCGAGAGGAGAGAACAAGGCAGGCAGGGCCAAACTGAGCAATCCACCTGGCAACCAGCAGGTCTATCTAACAGCCATGGTTGTCCCACGTACACCTGTGGCATCAAGGACCCAGGACAAGACCCAGGAACAAGGTGACGATCTCACCCAGAGTTGTAGGGGACAAAGTGGCTCTGAGTGGAGAAGCTTGTTATTAGACATGTCACTCTTTGAATCAGAATCAGAATTAATTAACTGATCCCAGTGGACATTGAGTTTAGCAGACTTGTCAGACCCAAATGGAAAATATTATGAAAGATTTTAAGGATTTTTCGTCTGCCACCTTACGACTTCCCTTGATTGAAAGGTCAAAAAAGATAGATTAACGAATCTTTTATAAAGTAATCAAATAAATGACCGCTGTGACATCACAAAACTGAAAATAACTTGTTCAAGATTTATAATCTGAAGTTTCTTTCGCCTGACTAAACTGTTCCATGGCTTGAGCATAAAGATGTGCTGCATATTTGGTCTGATCGCTATTTAGTACTGTTGAACCAATAACCACTTTACCAAACTGAAAAGGTATTCAGTTATAATAAAATTAAATATAATCAAACACCATTGTGAATCCTGTCTCTTTAAACAGAGAAAATTGACTGTAAACAATTATGTAAAATAAGTTTCATAATCTTAACTCAAGGCAAGAAATATTCACGTTATACAAAAATAGGAAAAAAACAGAAGAGGTTCCAGATTTACTGTCGCATCTCTCTGAGAATGCTTTAAATGGTAGTAAGTAGATGAGGTCATGTATCTGATGTGACGGTAGAAATGTCCAGTATACCTAATGTGGCTTACACTTTGAAATGTTTCACTGTGAAGTATAAGCTCTGAACGTCAGACTCAAGGCTGACTCCATGTCAGTTCTGTTGACCGTTGAGTTGATCTAACGATACATAATTGACAGGCCTGCACTACCAGGACAGCAAGGACATTAGCTTTACAAGCAAACTAACATCCTTGCACAACTACCTATTCTTCGTATCCTCATTGTCATTCAGGATGGATTTCAACCTTTCAGGTTAGTTAGTTATTTGGAATTGCAATATTTGGTTGGAATGATGGTGTGATGATAGTGGACAAAAAACTTTTTTTACTTACTTTCTGAATTAGATCGTTAAAAAGCTCTAGAGAAGGATAATAACACAACTTCCAACGAATGTGGGCCAGAAAACACAATCAACAATGCAAGAAAGGGTTTGTTAAGGCTGGCAACTCTCATTTAATCTAACCTTAATTTTAAGATACTATGTGCAAATTTATCTCTTCTGTATGAAGTCTGTTTAAACATGGGTGGGTTTTGCCATGGTGAAAAAAAATCCATGGTTAATGACTGCTGGGCACTGATATCACGCAGAAGCTATGAAAGGAAAAGTGGTGGGGTACAAACAAAAGCGCACATATTGCACATTTCCAACTGTATTCTGATAAATATCACTAGTTCCCTCTATTCTCATATTCCATCAAAAATGATTTTCCTCATGATCTTGAAGTGGTGATTAATATCATAATACGTGAATAAGACTCATTCAGCTTAATGTGTATTTTGCGTTCTCAGGGCAAAACCACGACCGAACCAAGGAGAGTGCCCCTGTCCTTTCTCGGTCCAGCAGCGAGGGGGGGTCAAATAGAATGTCTCTGAGCTCAGACACAGAGGGACCCCCACCAGGACCCCTGCATCCCTCTCTATCCCACCGAATCAACCCTGACATCACTGAAGAAGATGGGGAGGGAGCTCCCACTCCTTGCGTGAATGTCCAGAACGATCCGACCCATCACCTTGAAGGTAATAAAAAAACAGAGACAGACTGCACCAACTCAGAGGTGGACCCAGGGGGAAGTAAAATTGAAAGTAAGGGTGGCGGCACCAACTGTGTCACTGACGGGGGGCCTGCAGCTGCTCAGATTGTACCAAAGAGTGAGGCTTCAGCAGGGTTAAATTATGACTCTGTTAAATACACTCTGGTGGTTGATGAACACGGTCAACTGGAGCTGGGCAGCCTCAAGGACTGCTTGCACAGCCGCAATGTGCACAACGATGACAGTGATACAGAGACGGTGTATCAGTCAGCAAATGAGGAGGAAGACCCAGAGTATGAAGAGGAGAGGAAGAGGAGAGAGGAAGCGAGGAAGCAAGGTAAAATGAAATAGTCCGTTCAAATATAAAGGACTGTTTTATGGGTACGTTCATCGACAGTATATCCTCTCTGCAATTTAGATGTTTCTCAACAAGCAGACCGATAAAGTAAGTGCTAAAATGCTAATAATTAGAGATTATATCCAAGAACATGACCTCCAAACGTGATGGCGACACAGTACATGAACTCACTGATGTAAAACTTAAAGTACCACAATGCAGATATTAGCCTCCTGCAACCAGCTGTATTTGTGTTTGTCAAGACTCCTACAGTGAGGAATCTGTTAAAAAAAAAAGGTCACAAATTCATTTATGATTGGTCTACATATTAACTTGTAATGCTTAGGGAAAGACGTCTTGCAACGTCACTGGCAGTACAGAGAACTGTCATTTGTTCAATCTTAGGTCCAAGTCGACATCCCTGTCAAATCTCAGTCTTGAAAACACAGTAGAATGACATGGATGTGAGCTCAATGTGAACTTAAATCTAGGCCTTAGACTAATCAAAATGTAAATTACATTCTTGAGTCCAAATGAAGAAATTCCCTCAAGGCATTCCTAAGATGCTTGTTTCATTGAAAAATGATCAATAAAACATAATGGAGGTACAAAAACATGAATTCCTTTTTGTATTTAAAGGGGAAAGGACCTACTTCTTTGAGTGGAAGAAAAAAAAAATCACCATACATATTTTATTAGAGTCACAATCTACTTTCGCCATCGTTAAGGTTTTGAACAATATTCAATACTCATAAGGGAAGTATCTGCTGTAAATGTATAATCTTAGATAACAATATTCATCTAAAAAGTTGGAAACTGAATGAGTAAACTACATTGATTATTTTTAATGCAATCTTTTAAAACCTGGATCCAGTATGCAACCTTTTGCAACATCAGTCTTATGGTCCGTGTTTCCCCCAAATAATGATATGATTTCTTAATTTCTGCTCCAAGATCGGAGAAAAGAAGAGGAAAAGAGGCAAAAGGAGGAGGAAGAGAGAAAGAAAAGGGAAGAGGATTTGAAAAGAAGAAGGGAGGATGAGGTGAAAAGGAGGAGGGAAGTAGTGGGAAGGTACTACAAGCATTCCAAGGTATCGTCAAATGTGACATCGGAGGAAGACGAGGCCAATGCAGGAAGAGCCGCAGCACCCAGAAGCAGGAAGTTCCTCAATCTCTTTGGCAAAGACAGCAGCCATTACAGCACCACTGGTTAGTTTGTTGAATTCATAGAGAACTAAACTGAGTTTCATCCCCATTCAGCCCACAGAGACTGCCTGATACTGGCTCTTTGGAGGTGATACTGATACAGCGGAGGAATTTTTAAAAATCTGATGTCAATAGATTTGTAATGCTGAATGATACTGATGAGTATCTTTCACAACCAGTTGGGGAGTGTGTCAGTTTGACATCAGTTAGCTGTTTGATACATTTCAGTTTAATCCAAAAATTATCATCAACATTTACCGATACATCTTTGGAAGCCTTATCAGCGGATACAGATCTGCTATCTGTCAGGGAGCTGCTCCAAACTAATATCAAAAAAAGGAACACACCAAATACAATGTCTGATGATAATTTTGTTGTTGAAGATAGAAAGTGAGAGTCAATTCAAATTGACAAAAAATTTACAACTATTTCATGGTTCAGGTGCTGGTTCATTTGGCATGTTTTCCTGTGTTTTGGACGGAGTGGAGCGACCACAGAGTCACAGAGCTGTTTATAGGTTCGTACACACACAAACTATTGGTTTGTTTAAATAGACACATATGATCCAAATTGTCAGTTGGTTTGCTTTTTACGGTGACAGGTTTGTGCCTCGACATGATGACGAGCTATACCTCGAGTCAGATGACCCAGTGTTAATCCTTAACCAGTCAGAGGATTTGTGGTGTCAGGGTTATAACATGAGGACTGGAGCTACTGGCATCTTTCCTGCCTTCTATGCCGTCAGAGTGGCCAAAGAGAATAACAAAGGTACAGTTCACTGAGAGGGGGAAAAAAAAGAAGACAAACCAGCCTCTGTGACATCGAAGAGATTAATGTTCCTTTGTGCCTTTTTCTCTTCTCAGTCCAAAAAGATGGATGGGTGGAGCAGTTCCTAGTTCAGTTCCTGGGCTCGGTTCAGGTCCCCATCCACAAAGGCAATGACGTGTTGAGTGCGGCGATGCAGAAGGTAACCATTTACACCATGCCACCTTGACAGTTGTCAAAAAAAGGCATTTAAGCACTACTTATAAAATGAAAACCAGAATATCTTTCCATGAGTGTCTTCAATAAATAATTAGGAATTAGTAGGAAATAAAAAAATTGGAATTATTAACTAACATGGTTTTTCACAAAACTATTTAACTGCTTTCATCCCATGGTGTATACAATATGAACATTATTCATTCTAAGTGCTCACTGAAAAGCAGCCTCTCACAGCAGGGGGAACTAGTTCATGACAGAATAAACCTTTCAGATATTTCAGTTTATAAGCTTATGTCAGTTTTTTGACAGCTGCGTCAATATCAATAAGTGCTGCTTATATGAAATCAGCATGATTTTGTTGTCAGATTTGATCTTAATATTCCAATGTAGATGCCCATAAAAAGTGATTTTCAGGTAAATGTCGGATTTAATTTTAACCTTAATTTCCAACTAAAAAATAAAGATATTTCCAGCAATATTGACATCAAATTAGCACCCTCATCCTAATGTTGACTTTATGTCTGGTATGTTACCAACCTCAGACCAAGGGTTTGGAGTTACCAGGGCCAGGCCTGAATGGCTGTGGCACTGTAAGGTAAAAACCGTTGCAGTGTGTGTCTAACTAAAGCCCCAAATTTATTATTCTTTAAAATTCTTCACATTCGATACAATTGTCATTTAACAATATGTTGTTGAAAACAATAAAACACTCTCAGAGAGCTGTTATGAACCTTCAGGCATGACTTACCATACTTTTCCAGTCACCAACACAGATAAAAATTGTGATACTATTCAGCTTATAATTGTTTAGCTTCCACATCTGGTCAATTAAAATATTTTATTTCACTGGAGCAGAACATGTCACAGAAAACAAATATTTATGAAACATTCGAATGTGTCCCTCGTGTTTCTGTGAGCATTTAAGTCACCTTACCTGAATAAGTCTAGAATTACAATGCAGCAGGCTTGATTTACTGCTAACTTTGGGGTTAGCATTGCTAATTAGCTTGCCAGCTTCTCTGCGAAAGCAACTCGTTTCGATATACCTTGTTACGAGGGGAGTGATTCCTACCGGTGCACAAATATTTAACCAAAAATTAAATTCATTTTAAAAAGCGGCTGGCATGGGTTATTTTGCATTTAGCAGAGGCAACTTTTCCTACCCTTGACAGGCGCAGCTGCTTGTTACGTGGTTTAGCGCGTATGCTCCAAAAAAAAAAAATACACAAATCTAGCACACATCTTCTCACTTATGAATATTTTTTCTTACGTATTTGAGTATTGAGCCAGATATTCAGCCATAAATACCTAGCAATTAATGTGAAATTGCTATTTTTAAAACATTGCTGCCGATAAAGCAGTCCATTTTCTCCATTGTCAGTCTGGCTAGCAGAGAGGCTAAACAGTAATGGGATCTTTTTTTCCACATGCAATTTAGCAACTTTTGGCTGATTGGTTTGCTTTGGGTCACGCTCTAGTCAAGGTAAAGGATGAATGTCACTCACTGCATGTAAATAGCCAGAAAAGTGAGTTTCCTCCTAGTGTTCCTTCTGTTTAATCAGGTTTTGCCCTTACTATGTCTGCAGCCACTGGAATCCAAGGCTCAGCTGACAAATTGTATTCCCCTCTCACAATGAGAGTCCTGTAGCAGCCAATTTAATACTGCTCTACACTGAGCAGGGATTACACTTCTTGGCTTTGAGTTATTGGTGCCACTTCGATTGTAGGAAAGGCTTTGTGGGTGCTTTGCAAGTGGTAAAATGTGAGTATTTTGTATTCTATGCTGCATTCACTTGTGAAATGGCCACATAGTAAAACAAAACCAGTTAACTGTACAATCCACAAGGCAGGGTTTCTTCTGTGTGGCACAGAAGAAAAATGCCTGTCCTGCTGTTTTAACTTTGCATTATAAGTTAATACACCTGCTTACATCACAATTGCTGAAAGACATGTGAAGTCAGGGAGCAACTGCTTTGTCAGTTGCAGTGCTGCACCCCCTCTGGGGGGGGAGAGAAACAGGATTCCAAACCTTCATTTTGACATTGGTTGGTGCATAGGTGTTCCAGAATTCTACTTGAGTGACTGTCAGCCTCCGATTACCATTTGAACTAGAAGATCGAGTTATGTAATGACAGTTGTCAAACATTTTGACAACTTAACCAGCAAGGATGCACAGCCTGCTTGCACATTGGCCACCAGGTCCTTAGTCCTGTGCTCAAGAAATCAGCATTCAGGCTTAATGTTGGACAGAAGCTTGTTTACACCCTGGAATCAGGGAAAATGAAGAATGGACACCATAAATTTAAGACACAGGCTTTATTTTCAGAGTGAGAAAAGGCTGCAGGGAGATCTGTAAGGAAAACAAGCCGGTTAAGAATGTATAGGTCAAATTTTATAACTTTGAGCGTTACTCACTAGTAAACTGGTCGTTTCTGGAAATCTTTCTTCTGGGACTGTCTGGGTTCAGCCATGGGAAAAGGATCCCCTGGGATATAAGTGATGTCACCTGAAACCGTTCTTCCTTGGCGGTAGCGCGAGTGGGAGGTGTACGAGTAGACTGGCTCCATGTGATGGATGCTATTGAACACTGGTTCACCAATCATTTCAAAGTTATCAATAGCATCCCAGTGGTCATCCTCAGGAGGAGACACAAACCCGGAGGAGCCATCTCCTCCATCACTGCTGTCTGATCTAGTATAGCCTTGCTGATAGCCTCCAGTTTGATAACCTGCAAGAGTGGAGTGGTTATTTGTGAAAGTTCATGAGTCATTTGTGCATCAAGAGCAGACTCACCTCCTTTGTAGGGAGCACAGCTGATGGTTCCAACCAGCAGGAACAAAAGCCACAGCCTGAAGACACGGTTTCATTTCAGTGTAATGTGTCGTTAAACACCTAATATTTAGGTTTATTTACTCACATCATGGTGAGTTAAGAGGTGGAGGTTTTCAGGAAGTAGCGGCCGTTGACTTTTAACAAAGTGACAAATTAATCAACACAACAACATGCACAAGTTACATTACAATCTACAAGCTCTCATCTCTTACCTGCTAGTGCACTAGTTCTTTTTAGCGAGAGCTTCTCTGTCATGTTCTCTCACACCCACAGAGCTTCTTTTAAAGGACCACAAAGCTGCATTAGCTGATTGATGATAAGCAACAGGTGTTAGCAAGACAACCTGTGGCATATTCTTGAAGCGAGAACGTTTGTAGCCATTTTCCTGCAGATTTACATTCTTCATTTTTTCCCCTCCAACAGCCATCCATCACGGCAGATGGTTGTCCTTTATGAAGAATATTTCGGATCATATACATAAACCAGAATTTAGCTGTCTTGTCTTTTCACTTGGGTAACTTCTATTAAGCCACATACTACTTGCAGAGTAGATGTATGTTCGTTTCTTGTGAGTGAATGAATAAATCCCATCAGCACATGTATTAAGTAATACATTACTGCTATTTAACAGTTTGTGGCACTGACAACTCGATGGGAAAAAATATCCTGCACGTCCGTTTCCCATTCTTGATTTGACAAGTTAATCCGCTGGATAAATACTGTTTCCCTGCTTCTCTAAAGCTGAAGCTTAAAAGCTACAGAAAGCCTTAAGCTTCAAAATGATACTTGAGGGGCTGAATATTTGAGCAGCATTTCAACCAGAACATTTGTGATCTGGAAGAAGGAAAAAACACCAACGGAACAAATGTAATCATTTCACTATTCTATATAGCTTGCAGTTTAGATTTAAAAAATAAGATTGCCTATCTATTATTTCATCATTGACAGTTCCTGAAGTGATTCAAATTGAAATTGTTTGAAGGCAGACTTGTTATTAGCATTTATCTCATAATTGTTCAAAAAAAAGATGTTACATGGCATCCTCATTGGACCAACTTATACCTGAAACACACTGAATTCCATTCCAGCTGCCATCTGGTCACGCCAGCTGGAAATCGTGAAATGTTCAGGAGAGGGATTTCTAGAGGAGAGGGCTGACAGGCTTTCCCCGGTGTTGACAGGTGGCTTACAACAGGCGGATCGCTGGGCAGCCTCCCCCTGCCTGTGTGCTGGAGGTCAGCGTGAGGGGCGTAAAGATGAGTGTGCAGGACCAGTGTCAATCTGCTCACAGGGTAAGGGCATATCTCGTTCTGCATGTCAGGGGCAAGAGAGCAGATATTTGCTTTCTGAAAACTTACCATTAGTCGTAAATTTTGAGTGTGCGTTTACTTTTATTTTGCACAACAACATTCCTAACACCGAGATGAATTTCAATCCAAATGAATGCAACAATCCCACACAGAGAAGATGGTCCCTTGATAGATGCTTCAATGCATGCAACAGCAAAATGACCCCACAAGACTTGTCTGGTGACAAATGTGTTTTTTTGTGCACACTGAATGTAAACTGATGTCAAAATGAGGCGCCAGGATAGTTTGCACTGGGATTGGATATGTGACACAATGATGTTCACACAAAATATTGCAATTCATTGCAAGATTCCATTTCCATTTCAACACACATCCCCTTCTCTCCATCTTAGCTTGAATGAATATCCAACATAATGGCGTTAAACACTGGCCTCCGGTTGGACTATAGGAATAAAACACCACCCAGTGGCAATTAGTAGTAGCTACAAGTGGATCCATAAATTGGATTTTATATTTTGGGGGGGAAGTCTAAAAAAATCCCCAAAACAATTCATTGATTAAAAAGGGAGGAAATATTAATATAAACAATATGTTGACATTGATGTAAGAAATGTTACAGCTGACATAATGGATATGAAGAAAAAGTATCAGAATCTTTTCCGCAGAAGTGTTGGCTTTAGTTCCAGCTGCTCACAACTCCCCTATGACTTCACAACAACGAGGTTTTAAAAAACTAACTAAAATACAAGGTACGCGCCTTTAATTCAGGTTTTTTTTTCTCAATTTGATGTCCCAGTTGGTTTAAAGATGTTGCCTTGTTATCATACGTTTGATTAAAATGGTCCCAGATTCACGATACAAATATTTGTCAAACCCCTGTCACTGCACTCACACATGTTCATATTCCTGTGTGTCGTCTTTCAGGGAGAACAATGTTTCCATTTCTTCCACCTAAAGAACATCTCGTTCTGTGGCTGCCACCCAAAACACAGCAAGTGAGTTTATAACGCGGTGTGACAGAAATGAATTTCACCAGAAAGTTTCTCAAAGCCCGACTCTGCAACCGTTGAATGACTATGGAATATTCTTCTGCAGGTACTTTGGTTTTATCACAAAACACCCCGACCAGCAGCGTTTTGCCTGTCACGTGATGATGGCAGAGAAGACATTACATCCGCTGGCTGAATCAGTGGGGTATGTCTCTTTCTAATCTGCTTGTTTATAAATCCTTTAAAATATTTTCATTTAGTATGTGTCCAAGCTCTGGGGTTCACACAGAGGGAATTTCACATCACTGAAAAGGGATTTTTTTTATTTTTTTTATTTTTTGCAATTGTTGTTAAAAAAAAGATAAAAGTTAAATTCCCTTAACAACCTTGGAGGTGTCAAATTCTTTCATTTGTAATTATTTTTCCAAATTCGCAATGCCACGTGCAAATTGGTGAGAAGTTACCTCTGTACCTCTGTTTAAAATACTTGTTTACCTGCTGTTTAGTAAAAGGTTTTGTTTCTATTTTGATGATGATTTTCAGGTCTTTTTCTAGAAAATGTGTTATTTTATCTGTCCTTGAGTTTTGAGAATGGCGCTTATAAAAAAAAAGTATGATTGTTATTATAACAATATCTTATTATTTTGGCCAACAGTGAGATCACTACCATGTCAAAAATCTTTTTTATCCTTCTAACATTCTGTTTTGTTGTCTTACATCCTGCAGTAAAGCCTTCAAGCAGTACTACAAGGAGCATATTGGTTACTCCTGTCCCACTGAAGACATCTTCATTGAATAACTGTCACCCCCACTCTGTGTACTAAATACTCACTATGTGCATGTAAGCCAGGTCTTACACCACAAACTGGACCATTATCTTTGTCGGATTACTTGCATGCCGGATTTTTTCTCATTGCAGCATCCAGCAATGATGCTGCAGGCTTTTCCCTTTCTTTGGCCACCATGTCACGCATATAAATACCTCGACGGATGGGTGTGATCACGTGATCCTCGGTGGTCACGTGACCTCGCCCCGGCCCAGACACATGCATCTGACAGTGATGTGTTTCATGGGCTGTTCGTGTTTGGCTCGATGGAAACAAGTTTAGTCTGAAAGCATACAGGCCGATTGGAGTTCATTCTGTGGCAGAAGGTGTACAATCACTGTGAACTTGATGATGATGCTGTATCCAACAGCAGTTTAGGGAAACCCACTGAAATGAAAGCTAACTGATAAAAACCAATCAATTCTCCATTGAGTCTGTAGGGCATTAAATTACATGGTGAAAGTAATGTAATTGTTCGTTCCATGTAACCTTCTTTAATGCCTTATTTCCATAAGAGTAATCACTATTTTTTCATTTCAAGTCATTTTCTTGATAAGTTATGTATACAGTTGTCCCATTTTATGACATTTTTTCGCCAGACAACATATATTCTGGTGAGGCGCTAATGATGGAAGCTAATGTTCATCTGGCGTCGCCTAGCTCACTGTAGTCATGGCGAAACAGAAAGCTAATGCTAACGGTTTCCCATTTTTCTCAGTCTTGCATCAATATGGAAGGTAATCTATTTGTTCAACAACATAGAGACTGGTTTATAAGATTTTCTTATAACTGCTGACAAGAGTTGGAATGTCTCACTGATGAGAGGTTCATTTTTTTTAAGCCATCCTGGTCGAAGCAGGGCTTTTGGCTACATGCTAGTTGTGTAGTCCTGGTAAGCAGCAGCTAGACAGTTAGCATCGATCCAAAGTACAGATGAATGTAACATCCTCAGCTAGATGAGAATTGGTTTGAAATTAAAGAACAAATGAAATGTAAAACTGTGATTTAATAAAAAAGTAGAGCGAGAAAGACATAATTTCCATTCAACGGTTTCTAAAATGATCAGAAAGAAAGTATGTCACCCTTGAACAACATTTTGACACAAGTATAACGTCTACTGTTAGATACACTTCATCCATCCCTCTTCTAAATGGAAAAACAAAATATAAATGGACCTCCATGTTTATTTGCACAGATAACAGATTAATGCCCCCCTAAAATGTACATACATAAATATATACATATATATGTATATTTAAGAAAGTATAAATTTTTATCTTATAACCCAAAAATGACAATCTCCTACCGAGTTTCTGTTAAGGTGCCTGATTTCTCTTTGCTGCTTGATTTTACTTTATTTTTTTATGTTTGTCAACCAACAGACCTTGAATGGAGGGTTTTATTGCTATTATTATGAAGATTATGATTATTTCTATTATCTTTCTCATTTTGATTTTTGAGAAATCAGATTTTTTTCTTTGCACTGTGTGTAAAAAACAAGGCCCAGGCAACAACGTGCAATTCAGTAAAAAAAAAGCCTGCTGGGGTGGCGGATTATCGCGCAGTCTGTCCTAATCTGTCACCATCTCTCTCAGCTCAGACTTTGTGTGTGTCGCCTGCTCAAATCTGGCCTCAAAGTTCAAGCACTTCGACAGTTACTTGTTTCTTCGTTCGCAATGAAAGAACACTTGGCTGTTTTGTGTGTTTTCAGCTCCCAATGTATTAACGCAGCTCCGTCCTGGATTTGACCTTTGGCATTTCTCCGGTCATGAATGATAAATCTGCAGTTTGCTTGTTATTGTTATTATCAGATTTGAGCAGGCAAAATTCAAATGCAAATTAACCGTGAAATGTTTTGTGTTCCAGAAACAGTGCCTATTTCTTTCTTTCTTTCTTTCCTTTTCTGGTGTAGTGATGATGATTGTTGTCCGTATTTACTGTTTACTTCATACGTCTCTAATCACAGAATCCAAATCGACTCGGTCTCATTCAGATGAACACGCTCGTAGCTGGAAGTGACTTTGTACGTCTAAGATGGCCGACATGGAATGTAGAGGCTCAGAGAGGCGTTGTCTCCTCATTCGTCGAAGGTGGGACTGTAAACAGAACGCCTGTCCGCTATTTATTAAGATTTAATGTTTTTGATTGGACATTTATGTGAAGCTGGTCTCTTTAAGCAACTGTTACCTGAGCTTAAGCCGAATGCAACAGTTCCATGAGCTTGGTTATAGAATATAGATTTATATATATATATATTTATATCATCTTGCACTTTTTGTAGTACAGGAGGAATAAAGATTTGGAGAAAAACCAAAAATAAAACATTTTAGCATGGATTAGTATTCGATATAGGGCTCGATTATGTCAGGAAAAAAAATTATATCTTGATATACAGAGGACAGTTTTTCAATACAGATGTGAACTGACATCTTGTGCCTACAAGATTGTTAACTTGTTCTCACAAGTTATTTTTAGTGTCATCATCTTATGCAAATAGGTTTTTGTGGGTAGAATTATTTTGCAACAAAAGTTATTTCTATCTCAAAGGAAAAAGACAATTGTTCCATTATTTCTAGCCATTGCAATAATTTTATTTTCTTCCCACAAATTGTATGTTTTGTGTAGCCCTCACAAAGTGGTTTGTTTTTATCTTGTACAAAGACATTTTATTCATCATGAATAATCAAGTTCAAAACATCTTGTGAGATTTGTTTTTTCTTTAACTGGTTTTAAGACAAATTTCACAAAGCTCTTTGAGTCAAAAAGGTAATTTTTATCTTATTCACACACATCATCTTCTGGCAAAAAAGGATAATTATCTTGTGTGAACAAGTTATGTTATCTTGTACAAACACATTTTAATCTAATTCCCACAGTATATCACAAAGCCCTCAAAGTTATTGATGTGATTTTTTAATATTGCCCAAAAAAGTGATTATGTGGTAACAAGATTTTAATCTTGTGAAAAAAATCAGCATTCTGTTCCCTCAAGTTAATAAACTTGTGCTTACGAGTTAGTCTTGGTTTTGCAAACAAAAGAAACCGCAATTTTCGATATTTTCGTTCGAGATTCTGTGATTAACTGTATGGACAACCATGCAAAGCAAGGGTAATAAATAAATATAAGATGGATTTCCTCTTATCAGTGGAAATCAATGAAAAGAGAAAAGATGGAGGTGGAAACTATCAGAACACCATGGAATACATATATAAAGGTTAAAGATGCACAGTGAAAGATTTTCGACATTACTGGCCCAGACACCAGAGCTCCCTGTTGTCTCTTTCAGCACACAGGTTCATCTCCATGCCGACCATCGCAGACATATAACTGCAGGTTGTACTGATCCACCAGAAAGTGTCCTTTCTATCTGTTCCACTTCTGTGATTTCTATCACTGTATATAAACTCATCGATATAGATTCATCCTGTAAAGATACTGTAGGTATGTTTGTAAAGGAGTTATTACTCTTGGCTGTCAGTTTGACCAGAACTTGAGTGTTACGCCGCATGATATTTGATGTTGTAAACTAAAGATGAGACACAGACTGATTATGATAATGATGGTTATTCTTGTCAATAAATCACCTTTACAACTGCACAAGGACTGGCTTGAACCAAACAAAAACATTTTTTTTATTTCATTGAATTTACCACCAGGATATGAGCTGTGCTTCGTTTTTAGCCCATCACTCATGACTTTAACACATTACAACCGTCAGCATGTAACATGTTTTATCATGAATTCGAAACAAGTGACAAAATTCCCACTGTCCAAGTCAACGGAGAAAGAAAAGAAAAACCCTCACTGGTGCGTCACGGCTCCATCTTTATTGTTCACAGTGTTTGCGATGAGCTCCAGACACGTTCATCCACATTCACCATTCAGCCTTGTATTAACATTCATAAATAAATACAAACTTGGTTCATGTACATTTGCTGTGTGGCTGACTAACAGGCAGCTGTCAAACACATACACAAACAAGTTTTTTCCTGCAGTTGCAACAATGCCCGGTACTGTCAGCTTTTTGAATAGCAGATCATGGAAAGTAGCGCTATCTACAATGTCATGACATGATAATTAGTAAGCACAGGTTACATGTTTAGAATCAGTAGGATTCTCTCCTCTTTCCATAGACGCTCTCAATTTTGATTCTAATGCTGGTGACTCAGATTTCATAATGCATCTTACAGTATAAGACTAAGGCTAACTATGTGATTGAGTCCAAATAAGCACGAGGGACAGGGACTCTCGGCCTGTGCGGTACATACAGAGGAAAAAGATTATCTAACACGGCAAGGTGATGAGATGTTTGTTTTGTTTTTTTTTAAAGGAGGAAACACATTTATTTTTCTTAAGAAAAGTCCTGTGTTAGCGCTATAAATTAGCTGAATGTTGCAGTTGCGATATGTGTCCATTTCATGCAATTTTCTGGGACATTCTTGCTAATTTTAGGGCATCTTCTGAAGATTATTTCTTCTGGCTTTAAAGTATTGTAAGCCTCGCAGAATTTTATCTTAATGATGGTCGAGTCACGATCCTTAGTCCCACGGTCCTGGAATAAATTTAATGTAACTACTGAGGAAAAAGACTTATTATTAAATACGTAACGTAAAACAAACGAGGTTGCTATCTCCAATGATCTTAGCACAATGTTCAAAAGTAAAAAAACATCCACAGAAACATATCAACAATAATGTTCTATATTTAAACAAGTATGAGTCACTGATTGCCTCAGTAATACTGTATAGAACAGGAGCTGCTGTGACACAAAACATCGCAAATACTGGCTCACCTTTAATTTTTAGTGACACAAATGCCCTTTTCTACATCTACCAAAGGCTGGAAATCTATTGTTCATTGGCTCAAAGACCTTTGAGGGGATCTTCTTATCAGAGAAGGAGTGTAAGGTTTCTTTTCTGCAATCATGCAAGGGTTTGAGAAGCAGAGGTAAGGAGGCCACAGTGATTGGGGCTAAGAATGGAAAGTGACACGTCACAGAGTGCTCAGAGGTCAAGGCTTAAAAGCTTAGTTTTCGGAGGAGTCGGTTTCCTCCGTGGAGCCGTCGCTCTCTACCTCCATCTTCCTTCTATGATGGATGTTTCTCCGGGGGGAGGCCTTCCTCTGCACCTCCCTCAGGACACCGATGGCACTGCCGCTGCTGTTGCTGCTGGGGCTGACCGAGATCTGGGCAATACTGGGTGTATATGTGGATAGAGGGCAGAAAAAAGAAAAGACCTCTTCAGCTGAGTGCAAATTAATCCTTTTTTTTTTTTTTAAATGATTTTTACATAATTTATGGACATTTGAATACATTTTTCTCATTTTCAGGCAATTTCTTTACAATGGTGTTGTCCTTGGATTATCTGGTAATGAATAGCTGATTTTTGAGGATGACTAACAACCAATTTTTCTATTTATTGAGTGTGTGAGATCTCACAGTTTGTCAAGTTCTTGGTCCATCTCTGGGTCAATCAGCAGCTCTGTCTTGCTAGGTAGAGCACCTGCATGAAAAAGAAATTGTTCATTAATGATAGATTAGTCATAATTTGTATTTCAAAGTGTCTTCCAAACTGAATAAATTAAAAAAATAACATCCTTGCTTTTGTCAATGTCAATCTGAAGAAATCTCCGAAGCAAGAATATAGAAGAGAATCTCACACCCTAATATTTTCATGGCTCACTTCCTGTGTGGTTCAACCCCAGTGCTGTCATCAACCCCTATATAAACCCTCTGTCTGCCATGTGGCTGTCAATAACCAGCACAGACACAGAGTTAGCAACTCTGGAAACTGGGAATTTTCCTGCAGGCGGTGGAGACCAAATGTGAATAATAAGAAAGAGAGAGCGTGTTTTGCAGTGAAGGAGAGGTAGAAGAAATGCTACACCCCCCCAAGAGTCCAAGGAGAGAAAAACTGATTGGTCCTGCATGCCATTCAGGATGCACAAAAAAATTACAGCATTAAAGCAGAAAAAAGCACCTTTATTTGTTTTGTGTTATCTTTATTATCAGGGTCATAAGTAAATGTGGGATTTTCTACTTACCAATAGTTTGGTTTATGACCTCATGTTTTGCCAGACTCATCAGCAAACTGTAGTAGGAGACTTTGTCACTCTGTTCTAGCACCTCTTTCACACAGGACCTGGGGGGATGACTTCACACACACACACGACCAGACACACGCACGCATACACACAACTCATGAAAATCAGCAGCTATATTGGAGGTTGCATTATACATGTTACATGTTCCACAAAGCACAGAGTGCCACTTATATTAAGTAAGCAGCTTAGCGTGCAGGGTGATGTGGCAACAAGAAAAACACAGCAGCAGAGATAAAAGCAATAGAAACACAATTAATTACATTTTTAAAAATCAAAGTAAGGATAATACTTTATTGATCCCCATCGGGAAATTCATTGAAATAAAAACTACAGTGGATAAAAACCACTATTATCATGTAAAAATATTTAGAACAGGAAACCTTTTTCTTCCCTCCAAAAGGCTTCATTTGGTCTTCACATGTGTGTCTAGTTCATAAAAAGACCTCTGCCGGCCAGTTGAGCATCCAACCCTGTGGGATTGCTTAGTCATTCAGGGATCAGAATGGCTCAAACTGAAACAGGAAATCTCTGCAGTGCTGATCAAATAAAAAGCAAGTTTCTAAGATAATTTTGAGGAGATATCCGATCCAAGTGTTGAAAGCACCTGTGTTTGAAGCGGTCACAGAGGGGGTCGATGCACTGAGCCAGAGTGGCAGCTTCCACAGCGTCCTGCTCCTTGTTGTTATCCTCAGTAGCCAGGGAGGGGAGCTGCTCCACAGAGGTGGACGTGGGGACAATGACTGTGTTCGGGCTCTTCCCTGCTAATAGATCCTGGTAGATCAACAGCAAGCTGTCCAGGAACTCTGCACACAGTGAGCAAGCAGGGTAATTTAACGTCAATAATTTGCATGTGAATACTCGTAATTGGCTTGTTACATCTACATGCCTACATTGTTTAGATGCTGTTGGCTTTTCAACTAACCAAAGGCCAGTATCCTTCGGACATTGCAGACATTTTTCCGTTTTGGTTTGGTTGAATTTCTATCTAAACTATAATGTCAATGTCCATCTTGTATTAAACTATTCTAATTAAATGTTTCAATCTTATTTGATGTCAGAGCCCTCCTTTGTCTACAGTGTGTATTTAATATGAATCCCGATACACGCAGCCATCAGAACAACCTTGGTAGTAGAAATGCAGCTGAAAGGCATAGAGGAAGTCGGAGAAAGACATCAGGCAGTCGATGGCATCATCCGGCATCACAATTCTAGAGGACAAACAGAAAAGTCAAAAAAGTCAGGCATTTTCAACAGTCATCCAGTCAAGTCACAGATTTCAGTTTCATTGTTCAACCTGTTAAATTTATAAACTGTTGAGAAGATGAATATGCTTCTTGGAAAAAAACACAGTAAAATAACTAAATCTCATCACTCTGAGTTGTTCCAGGCTTATTTAAATTACCACACCTGAAGTGAGCTATATGACAAAAATAAATACATATTCAGCAACCCATTTTCATTGTGACTCTATATTCCAATATCTATTTAGGGGCTGAAATCGACATGCCAGATCTGACTCCTGAGGGTAAGGTTTGTGTTTGTCACTGCACTGACCGGGCTGCACACTTCACCATCTCCACTGGGAAGTCTGGACACAGGAGCTGCAGCAGTGACCTGTACTCCAGCACTGACAGAAGGTCTGGTGAAAACAACATATCACAACTGCATGTGAAAGGTGTTAGGTAAGCTGCGGCATAGTGGGGGGTAGGGTTCATGTGTGTTTTCGTGTGTGTGTGTGTGTGTGTGTGTGTGTGTGTGTGTGTCTGTATTAAGCCCTAACTCATCGAAATCTGTGTGAAATGTTGCAGGACTTAAATAGGAATGTAAGGCTACAAATCGCCAAACACCTCAGACATTACTATCCTTGATCTGAGGATGGATCTGAGTTATATATAAAAAAAACAAACAACCAACAACAATGGAACGCCCAGAGCTTTATACTGTGTTACCATAGAGACCAATCAAAGCAGATATGACGATGACTGTTGGGGTGGAACATTGTGAATTTCAGCCTCCTTCTTTGACATTAGGAACAGAAACGCTCTTACAATCAACTCAACATTTTTTAACCACAAGTGCCACTTTGGGTGAGTAATATCAATAGCTGTTTTCTGTTCATTCTCACAGCTGTGACGCTTAGATGGCTGTGAATGTCACCTAACGTCAGACAGGAGCTTCATGCTGCCAAAACACAGCAGGGGCTCAGGTACTGCGAAGCAGGGTGGCAAGATGAAGCTTTCTACAATTAGCTGTGCTTTCCCAGTGTTAAGCTGTGTGTGTTTGTACCAATAATAGACTTTTTAAATTGGTTTGTTGTGAGGAAGTAGTTGAATCAATATGAATTAACATTAGTTACACTGTCAACAATGGACACCTGGTTTGTTGCTGTTAGTTCACAAAAAAAACGACAACCTGTGGGATAATGGATTCAATTATGTGTTTTTTGATAAAAAGATCTAAGAACATTAACCTGTCATTATTCAAATCTACGGCAAAGAGAGTGGTTACAAAAACAATGCCAAGGTAGTTTGTTTCGTTTAAGTGTTTCTCACCTCCACTCTTGCCAATCTGTCTGTAGCATCTCCAGAAGACTCTGATGAAAGAGGCTCTGTTATGAGCTGTGGCCTTAATGTAGTTGTACTCTCGGAAGAGAATGTGATTACTGTTCTTCACACTGCTGAAACTATGAATGCACAAATCAGAAACAACCAAAACTCACATTTTTCTGTTTTTTTTTCTTGATATGACACAGGGCTGAGCAAATTGGAAAAAAATGAGTATGGCTACATCCAGAAAACCTTACATTAGTAACAAGAGAAATCGTACACACCCTCTCGCTGATGTGACTCTTTAAACATGCTGAATTTGTTGGGCGGAGTATTGCATTTTTGCAATGATTTTTTTTTTTTTTGTCCAACAATTACAAAACCAGACTAAAGTAAAAGATACAGAATGTGTTTGCAAGTGATGCTGTAGTAAACTCAACATACTATTCAGCAAAGTAGCGGATAACTCCAAACTGGGTGTATTCCTCCTTATGTTCTAGCAGCTGGTTCACAGCGTCACTCAGGTAGAACAACACGTTACTGCCCGCTGTTTAGACAAACACAATAACACGATGATAACATTACGCATATTCACAGCAGACACAATGTTAACATTCACACATTTCTAATGACAATATGATGAAATTAATGAGGGGGAAAAAAAGCAACTCCATAATTAATTCGAATGAAACAATGTCAGTTTTGTCATTGATGAAATGGTAGATTTAGCAAACAAATTAGAACACATTTATTTATACTGCGTCTCAGATAGCGACTACTTTAGGCCGTGGCGGACTCCATCACATTTCTGGATTCTGGGTTATTAAAACCGTCTCTATTTAAAGGTGTGAGTGTGAGGAAAAAACAAAACATATTAAACTTGTATTTAACGCACACATTTAGGATAGCGGCAGGGCTGATGCTAAAATGTCATGTTAGCCTACCGAGGTATTCTTCAACGGGGATGGTGGAATTAAACCTGTTCATTCTGGTGGTCATTCCTGGAAATACCGAAGAAATTTGAAGAAGAAGTCCGGTTGGATAACACTGTAAAGGAGACGCTGTCTTTTTCTGCTGCAGACACTTATCTTACTACGTTCATTTCTGAAGCATTGACATTTTGCATCCTGCCTTGGTCCGATAAGGGCTAATAGCTAGCTACACTTCCATGGGAACAGCCGGTGTTGTGAGTTCCATTGATTGACTCCCCCCGAAACAAAGCATTGCAATGGTTCCCCTTCCGAATTCTAAAAGTTGGACAACTGAACAAAAGACAGGAGGCAGAGCTGGAGGTGGCAGAGATGAAGATGTTGAGGTTCTCTTTGGGAGGGACGAGGATGGATAGGATCAGAAATTAGTCCATCAGAGGGACAGCACATGTTAGAGGTTTTGGAGAGAAGGTCAGAGAAACCAGACTGAGATGGTTCGGTAATGTGCAGAGGAGGGATAGGGACTATATTGGTAGACGGATGCTGGAATGAGAGATGCCAGGCAGGAGGTCTAGAGGAAGACCGAAGAGAAGATTTATGGACGTAGTGAGAGAAGATATGAAGGTAGTTGGCATGAGAGAGGAGGAGACAGAGAATAGGGTTGGATGGAGAAGGTTGATTTGCCGTGGCAACTCCTGAAAGGGAAAAGCCAAAAGGAAAAGAAGAAGAAGGACAAGATCTTTTCTCATCTTTTGTTTCAGTAAACAAAACTTACAACTTAATACAGAATACAATGAACAGCATACAAGTAGAACAGCAATAAACTCGGGGTAAATTGCATTAAACAAATATGAATATAAATGTAAATATATTTCTGTTCTCAGAAAAAGCTTTTATTTTTTTTATTTACTTTTGTGGATAAAGGAAAATAATTGAAAATTCTTCTGGAAATTGAAATACATGTTTTGGGACTTTCCTCAAAGTCTGCCAAACAAAGTTCAGTTGTCACATTAACATTTGACTGGGTTGACTTGAATGATTCCCTCCAATTGTATATGTGTATACTTGTGTTACTTGGATTTTGTTTTTTTAAGTTTTTTAAATAGATGTCGAATTGAATTTTGAATGTATGTTTTGGGCAAAGCTTGATGTATATGATCAGGTATACAATTAAAAACAAGACTGCGACTACTTTGTGATATTGGACTAATATCTCACTGACATTTATTGGAATGACAAATAACAATAACGCAGACTGAAAGTACCAAATGTAATTCTCGTAGTTTCTTTTACCATTGCGGTTAAAGAACTGTGTATGTCTTTATGAGACACTGGAAGCAAGGGCAAACCCAATCAGATTATACTTTTCTAGGGGTTTGCGGACAATTAGGGAAATAAGTTTCCTTGTGAGTTTCTTTTCGTAAAAATAGTTGCCATTGGTCCAAGAATTCCCTCTGTTTGCTATATTCAAGTTGCTGGAAAGATTGATTTAAGTTCAAAAAGGAAAGGAAACAAGTCTTGGATAAAGGAGCGTCATGGTTGTGCACCGGTAAGTATTCAATTTGGTATGGAGCACTCCAGGCCTCAATGTGGCCATGTTATCAAATGGTGGCTTGTCCAGGTTGTTTTTCCCCTGCTCCTTGTCAGCTGGGTGTGGTTCCACCCACCCCATGACTCTGGTAAAGCTATAAAGCTATCTGATAAAAAATAGGTGTGTCTGTTCTAACTGCACCTAGCCTATAATTCAGTAAATTAACTGTCAGGGTTGTAAAAAGTTTTCATTTACTAAATACATGGGTCATTCTGCAATTTGTGTTACGTCTAAGTGAGAGTTCCTTTCATCTATTTAATGGCTTATAATTTTAAGAATATTCCTAAAGTCTGAAGGCAATTGAACCACACTCCATCTACATCTACTGTGTGTGAGATTCATGTATATTTTCTGATTCAGTGCTTTTCTGTAAAAGGACTTCTAGCTATGTGACGCAATAAAAACAAATGTATATATTTTTGGATTTCCCTTCCCCACCAAAAGGTTTTACTCTATTGAAAACTTTTTCCATTGTTAAAGAGTTATGAGAATATATCGGTGCTCTTTAGACAGATGTAAACATAACTTCCAAAACCAAAATTATATAATACAATGAAATGGACTGAGAGGTCAAGTTAACACTAATGAAGCCCGGAGGCAACGTCAACTGTTTTGTTTTAAGGGTGCATCTTGACAGCCAAATCAAAAAACCCATTCGAGGTTTGGGGCGGGGTCTAGTTTGAATTCAACCAATCAAATTTCGAGTCTTGTGAGCAATAAGGAACCGCAAGAGTATATAGGAAATGCAAGCGTCAGTACGTTTGGGGATATACTGTTTGTATTTTGTCCTATTTTTTTCGCCTGGCTTAGTTCAAAACCCTTCTTATTGCAGTGAAACTACAAATATATCGGCTGTGATTCCTCGGAGGGATGATGTAGTGAGGATGGAGTGCCGTCTCCGCCCCTCCCTCTGTCTCTCCGCCCTTGGAGGCATTTCAAAAAACTGCAACAAGTTAGACATCAGCACGAATGACACAACCGGAAGATATAACGCTTTACGTTAAACTAAGGCGCAAACGTCTTAATTCAACCAAGAAGTCCCAGAAATACATTTTATTCGACCCGTTGTGGATGATACGTCCGATGTGTTTGCAATTACGCGATATTTATGAATACGTGTAGGGCTGTTTCTGTTCAATAAATGACGTCGCGGATCTGGATTTTTTTCAAACCGGAAGTCATATTCTGCAGCGTGCTATTACTGTCAACGCTTTGTATAAAGCTTGACTGGACGTCTTCACAGTGATCCCATTATCACCTCCATCTCACTGGACGGCAAGCATCGTATTGTCTCCTACAGACGCAAACAGGTATTCTGAGCACACAAGCTCATCTCTACGTTATTATTAAGACTTGCATCTGAATTATAGCCTGCATGTTTTTTTTCGCATTTCAGTCAGTAGTGTCGATGCAGACTGCGTTGCTAGGCCTGCTTTCTGTTGGCGCGGATGTGATGTTAGCCTGGTTTCTAAGCAGCTAAAGGCGGCGACCGCCCGCTAGCAAACAATAAGCACTCCCTTGACAATCGCTGGCAGGCATTGCCCTCTGAAACACATAGTTGTTATTGACCATTACTTTCTGTTGACATTTTCCCCGCTTTTGGTCTGACACCGTTTTTAAATTGACTTAACGGCCTGATAGGTGAACACAGCAGTTGTCACTGCTGTTGCTAATGGCGTTCATACGACTATTAACTAACTCACGTTACAGCATTTTAAGTTGCTGACCCCCCCACACCCAACCTAGCAGAAATTGATAACGGAATATGTTTGAATTCCCCGAAAACGTTAGCGTTGTAAATTGCATAGCTCTCAGCGCTTGTTAACGCTTATCGAAGTGCTATTGGCGAACTGTGCCAGGGGGTCTTCTCTAATATCTGAATGCATGTTAGCTGTAACGTGTGGTCTGCTTGCATGTACAGCTGCGTGCTGTGGTGATTATTTCGTGATCTATCTAACATTTAATAAAATTGCGGTTGGCATGCCTCCACTCCCTTCCCCATAAATCTACCTCACCGATGAGTTTTTTTAGCTCGTAGTTTATAGAACTGCGCGATCAATAGTCCACTTCCTGGAGGAAACGTATCAAACGTAATCAAATATCGGTCGAAAAAGCAACTGCATTCCCAACATCTCAAATTCATACTAAAAGCATGTTTATTTATTGTTTATTTTGTCATTGTCATTTGCCTGCAGATCATTGGTAACTTCTAATTGTTATCAATATTTAGGTAGTTTGTATGTCTACTCTGATCAAGGTCACAATAAAATGGGTTTACTGGATTTTGGTGATTACCTAAGCCAAATGTCAAGTATGATTTTTAAGATTTCACAGTGATTATTTTGTTTGATTACTGCCTAACCTTAGAACTGTTTTCAATGTTAAAGTATCCATGATGGCCTGCATACATGTACACTATTTAAAAAAACAACCAAACAAAAAAAAAACTCCAAGCGGACAATAACAAGCTGAAATGATCATTCCAGTTAAATTATGTCTCAGGCTTTTTGCCAGACTGGATTGGATCAATATGAAATGTGAACTCTAAAGCCCATCTCTGAGTGTTCATTAGAAAATCACATGCTGGTGTTTTCAAAAGGAAGTGAGTGCATCTCAGGAAGTGTGTTGCTGAAGAAATGACTTTACAGGATTTGGGAATCTTATCTGAATATTAATCAGCCCACGCAGAGTTTTGGGTGCTTCTATAGAGAACATGCTTTTCTTTCCCACCAAATAAGAAACGATGAATGCTTTCAGAGAACGTTGAAGGTGAATGTAAAATAGATTGTCACATATTGGTACTCAGGGGTCCTAATTTCTTCTGACTAATTACATTGAATTCTTGTTAAATATTTTCGCCCTCTTAACCCCTCTTCATAATCCTGCCAAATATGCTCTTGACTGTCTAGCTACTTTCTCATTAAAGGCTACATAAAATGTTCCTACCTCCAACTTCGTTGTCTCTCATAAAGTGCTGTGCAATCATTTGTTGATTCAAAATTACCTTCTGTCATGTGTAACATTTGTCTATGGCAACATTAGTGCCAATTTCCCTGTAAGTTAATATTTCAGGTGCCGTTCCTATTCTATATTGTAATGAGTATTTGATCTCAACAAATCCCAATGTTGTCCAAAAGTTTTTTTGAGCCCTATACGCTGTTCTGTATCTGCAACCCCCTTCAACCAATCATAATTTCTACTTCAAAGGATTTGAATTCACCAAAAGTCCCACAAAGTGGCTGTTTTTCTGATGGCTGATTTAAAAAAAAATAAATAAATAAATAAAATAATAATAATAATTTTTTTTTAACATTTTTTTTTGGGAGTAATTGCAACGTAGTTGTAAATCAATAGCGCTTTTCATATTTGTTCATTTAATTAAAATGTCACATTTCAACTGTCCCTGCTTTTTGGTCTAAATTTGAGAATCCAGAAGCTCCACTCAGATTGGTCTGATCAGAGCCCATCCTAAATATTAGTTTTCTTTTTGCTGGTTTGCAACAAATGGGAGAAAATTGGGATGTCTTGATCCAATGTGATGACTGCAGATATGATTTGTATGCATCTTTAAATGATATCATGTTTTTTAATTTATTTATCATGTATACACTCCTGAAATCGGCTTAACTTGATGAGTGGTCTTGAGTTCTGGGATAAAATAGGTCTTCCCATTGCACAATATTGGTTTGAACCATGAGGATTGTTGATACCCACCTCTGTTTCTTTTATTCTTTTTCTGGTTTCAGTTTAGATTCTATTCTAATTTTTATTTCTTTTTTTTATTTCTTTTTTTGATCGCCTCTAAACTGCACCATTAATTTGAACGTGAATCGTTTGGAATTCCCGAATTCCCCGTATATCTGCTCGCTCTATATTTGTACATGTTCCACTTTGATTCTTTGGGTCACCTTGAAAACCATGTAGATTACACACAGTAGGTGGGTGAAAACATTTTTACTCATTTGGTTTTTAAAATAGACTTTTTTTTTTTTTCCATACATGTATGGCAGCCATCACTGAATTGCACCTGTGCAGTGTTGAGTGTTCTTGAATGTCCCCTAAAAACAGATTGCTGCATCATTCAAAGATCATCATTTTTGATGAAATTAGGACTTTTCTCTGCAGCACCTCTCCCCAGACACCTACATCTCTCTCCTGTTTGGGCTTTACCTGCTGCGTTGCGGTCAAACTGCGGATTCAGTGCATTGAATGCCGTTTCTACGTGATAATGATTTTGGTGTTGTTGTTTTCCAGTTGAGCATATTTGGGGAAGCCCACCCCCCCGAGTGGCCAACATGGGGGACGATAGCGAATGGATGAAGCTTCCCATTGATCAGAAATGTGAACACAAGGTATTGTCTTGCAATTTTAATTGTTCAAGTTCAGGCTATGACTCAATGAGATTAGATTATGATTCAATATATCATACTCCAAAGGTCAAAAGACCACATGACAAGTATTGCTGGACAATCAAGTGACTTAACCTTGTTTTTTAAAAAAACAAAAGGGCCTGACTGTTAAACAGAACAAGAATCTGGTAAGGAGTTCACACAAAGACCATGGTTTACATGCTGGTTTTCTGAACGCAAAATTTAAGTGTTGAAATAGTTTCAATTCAACATCATAGCTTCATAATATTTTCTGATAGATAACTTCTAAAATATTGGCAGTCTGACCACCACAGGAGCTCATTGGCTGTGTTGACCACATTTTAGACACAGAAGAAAGTAGTTAACCTAGTTGACGTAAAAGTAGATTGAGACTGCAGGCTTTTTCCTTGATTTATGTTTTAAAGTTTTCCGTCATGATAACGAGTCTTTGCTTTTTAACAGCATTTTATTTGCTTCAATAAGCTTCGCAAATCACCGTGGAGGAAAAGCCAGTAAACATATTGTCAGCCAAGTAGTGATGGAGAAGATAACATTTCAGCTGCTGTGAATATAGGTCACCTCCGCTGTCCCATAATAGTAGTCCTTTATGTATAATCGGAAAGACTCCTCACAAATGTGTGGTTTAATTTAGTTTTGACTTCTTTTGGCCGTATATTTAATGAATCTCTCACCGTGGATGGGCCCAAACTCCTTTCACTTTATCCTCGTAGGTATGGAAAGCCCGTCTGAATGGTTATGAAGAGGCTCTGAAGTTGTTCCAGAGAATACAGGATGAGAGGAGTCCAGAGTGGGGGAAGTACTTGGGACTGATAAAGAAGTTCGTCACAGAGTCAAACGCTGTTGCTCAGCTGAAAGGCCTGGAAGCTGCGCTGGCATTCATCGAGAATGCTCACGTAGCTGGGAAGTAAGTTAACTATAACATATAAAACTGCGTTGAATCACGCAATTTGTGGAATGAGCTTCAGGAAGCGTGAATACTGAGAGTAGGGAATAACCACAATCCTTTACCTGAACTGTAGATGAGATTTATCAACTCTGAAGGGCACGGACTCGTGTCTTGCAAGAGTTTTGTTACTGGATATTTCTTAATACTCCATGTGGCAGCCTCACTGGAGTCTGTTCTGTCAGGAACGCAGACGTTTAATTCACTGCTGTGCTTTTGTTAGTCAGCTGATTTGGCTCCGTGGTTTTCCATTCACTGAATAAACACTGCAACATAAAACCACTTCAAAAAATGTCAGGATGCAGAATCCAAGACAAGTGACTGTGACCGTCTCATTAGCCTGTCTCCACAGCGAGCTCAAGACCGGTATATTGCGTAATTCTTTTGTTTCGAATTTGAGGGGGCATTGTTGTACCTCCATGATGCCAGAAGTAGTCACGGACCCGAAGTAATGTGCGAAAGGGACAGCGTCACTGAAGACACTGTTGTGTAACATATGAATGCATCTAATTGAGGAACGACAACTTGCTATCTAAAATCACAGTGGGCAGGCATTACATCAGGCAAGATATATTCTGTTACAATTACAAACAAAGCAGTATACTGATTTGGCCACTTTTTCCTAGTACTATGAAATGCCAATTTAACCTCCCTTTAAATTCCCAGTTATCCATTGGATCCTTTTTCTGGCTGGTTTTCAGGTTTGAAGGCACATTTTGCTACCGGAAAAGGGTTACTAAACATAGAGTAGATAAGAATTTCCATTCAAAGCAAAAGCATCACTGTATGCACGGTGTCGCTGTGTCAGGGGGTGTTTTCAACATGACATTTCGTCTGTGAAAGATAAATAGACCCATGCTCTTTCTAGGCTGCGACAGCTTGCGCATAAAGGTGATTTGCAGAATAGAATCCAATTTTGCAGTGGTGGTGGGGAAATCTTTTTGTAGTTGCGTGCGTGCGTGCGTGCGTGCGTGCGTGCGTGCGTGCGTGCGTGCGTGCGTGCGTGCGTGCGTGCGTGCGTGCGTGCGTGCGTGCGATTTCACATCCTTACCCAATGTGGACATCTTTGGGAATCCCATTGTGGAACCTAATTGTAAAAGGGGAGAGTAGGAGGACATTTATTGACAGCTCAAAAGAAAAGGGAGGTGAATGATGATCTGAGAGGTTAGTGCCTGACCGGCAGAACTCAGGAATGAGGCCATAGCCAGTTACAGAAGGAAGAGCAGTTGTAGTGCAGCTAATGTTGGACTCCTTGGATCCACTGACTGCGCTGAAGCCTCTGCCCCACCCACCATTTACCTCCATGCGGTCTGCACTCATTTCAACCGCTCGGCGCTGTAAAAATACAGGCACAATGATGGCACGGCCGACTACCTGCAATGCACCCGACTGCCTGTTAGGAGTATCTAATACGACAAGCAGATATCCATACACAATCGGTTGTGTTGTACATGAAGCCACAATCTTAAAAAAAATGTTCAATTTAGTAACAAGGAGTTGTTGTTTTTTTCTTTTAAACACAAATGTGTTTTTCTTTTTTCTGTAAAGAAAAGTCATGAATAAAAATAAAATTCTCTGACGAATACATTGGTCTTCATGATGACTGGGTTTAAGAAATGTAGCATCAGTGTAGAATATATATGCTAAGATTCTAAATACTATCTAAGTGAACTACTAAACCTCTCCAGGGGAAAGCATTTGTGTTTAACTGGTCTTGATAAAATTGAATTTGCCTGTCGCCTCTCTTTATTGTCAAG
Source organism: Fistularia tabacaria (assembly GCA_901007705.1). Classification (NCBI taxonomy): domain Eukaryota; kingdom Metazoa; phylum Chordata; class Actinopteri; order Syngnathiformes; family Fistulariidae; genus Fistularia; species Fistularia tabacaria. Next base: position 35,971 of record CAAKHD010004495.1, read on the forward strand.
TCTGAAACTTAATTGTCCCTTGGGCCGGGAGCTAAACCAGAAAGAAAGCCAGTGTCATTGTCGCTCATCCCCCCCCCCCTACCCCTGATACATGGATGCACCTGACAGTCAGTAGACTAGCAAAACCTAGAAATATTTATTTTCCGTGGGATGCATATCTTACCTGATTTATTTCTTTTTTTTTTTCTCTTTCCATTCATTAAAAAAAATGTCTTTTGTTTGATAAACATGTATAATCCTTGAAGAGGAAAAGAGAGAACTCCATGAATGGTGTTAAATGGGGATTTTTCTACATAAGAACTAAATGGAATTACTGTGTTTTGGGGTATTTAAAGTCGAGATCTTATGTTGGGACAGGTTCGATCTGTAACTTTGCTCTTCTCTCCAGGACGACAGGTGAGGTGGTGTCGGGCGTTGTGACCAAAGTGTTTAACCAGCCAAAGGCTCGGGCAAAGGAACTGGGAACAGACATCTGTCTGATGTATGTCGAGATCGAGAAGGCTGAAGTGGTGCAGGATGAGCTACTCAAAGGACTGGACAACAAGAATCCAAAGATAGTAGTGGCCTGCATTGAGACACTCAGGAAGGCTCTCAGGTCAGCTACTTTCCAAGATTGCCAAGGATGGAAACTATTTGGAACACGAGATTTGCAAATTCACATGTCCGGTTCATTGCATTGATTGTTTGCTGAACTACTCTTTCGTATTCCCCTCAGTGAGTTTGGATCCAAGATAGTGACTCTGAAGCCAGTAGTGAAGGTTCTACCCAAGCAGTTTGAGTCCCGAGAAAAGGCAGTGCGAGATGAGGCCAAGCTGCTTGCTGTCGAGATCTACAAATGGATCCGGGATGCGCTGAGGCCTTCATTGCAGAACATCAACTCTGTACTGGTGAGAGGCAAAGTCCCCTTCCTGTTTACACATAAACAAACACATAACCTGCCTTCTCCTAAGTAGATCTGCACGATTTACATAATATTAAACAGTGACTTTTTTGTTCCTCTGTAGCTGAAGGAGCTTGAAGAGGAGTGGGTGAAGCTGCCTTCGTCTCCGCCCAAGCAGAGCCGGTTCCTGCGCTCCCAGCAGGACCTGAAGGCCAAGTTTGAACAGCAGCAGGCACAAGGGGATCAGTCTGATGGTGCGTTGCCACAAACTGCTCGCTTGCTTTTTAACACATTAGTTTACACAAGCAATGTCATTGTGCCGCTGCAGTCTTTGGTATTTGTACAAGCACACTGGCATCGATTGAGGTCATTTTCCTGAAAACATCCAAGCACTGAAATGAAATTATTCAGTCGAATGTTTAAGACTTGTATCAGATACAATTCTTGTAGTCTTGAGTCCTTTTATCCTTGAATGGATGTACAGAATATTTGGATTTCATATACTGTCTTGACAAATGATTCGAGGAGGGCTGTTTGTCCTGCTTGTCTTTTATTTTTTCAAATTTTTTATATATATATATATGAAACGACATAAAACCAAATGCAATGCACCATGAAGCAGTTTGAGGATGACGTTAGCTCCTACATCAACTCCCTATTTTGAGTGTTTCCCCTTTTTTCCGCCCGCCTCCTTCAGGTGATGAGGAGGAGGAAACGGTGGCAGCGGTGGATCCTTATGAGCTCCTAGAAGCCGTGGAGATTCTCTCCAAAATGCCTAAAGACTTCTATGAAAAAATAGTAAGTCAACTGAGCCAGTGTTTTCGATTCAGTCTGGAACAACAGGGAGCGGACTTTAGTAATTCTAAAATGTAACCCAACTTCTGTTAATTCAGACCACATCGTGCTAAAATAAGTTAAACCATGCAGGCTGTAAACTTTTTTTTTTTTTTTTGATTAATCCATAACTGTTGATCACTGGACTTTGTTTTGTTTGTCTATGCAGGAGGCTAAAAAATGGCAGGAGAGGAAAGAAGCTCTGGAAGCCATAGAGATTCTGACCAAGAACCCCAAACTAGAGAATGGAGACTATGGAGATCTGGTCAGAGCCCTGAAGAAGGTAGTGAGAAAAGTCATTTGGGACGGAGCTTACTTCAATATGAAGATATGTGAGATTTGGGTTGGTTGCTTTGAGTATTCTTCATGAAGGTGGAACTGTCTCATGTTCCAGGTTGTGGGGAAAGATGCCAACGTAATGCTGGTTTCAATGGCTGCTAAATGTTTGGCCGGTTTGGCCGCTGGTCTCAGGAAGAAGTTTGGAACATATTCTGGACAAGTAAGTTACAGTTTTTCGTTGTATCCTAAGAACCAATCTCAAATAGGAATGAGAAATTGTTTTACTCTCAGTAATAGCTGTTTTTTTACTTCCATGACACCTGAACTTATTGAATTGGTTTGAATCTGTCATAGTAAAACAAGAGTCATTAGAGATTTTTTGAAACTTAAAGTATAGGAAGCTGTTCTGTGTTGTGAAAGTAGCCTTGCCGCTACTCTCTGGGTAGTAGTAGTAGTAGTAGTAGTAGTAGTAGTAGTAGCGACACATCCTACCATTTTGTTTCAGAATTTAGGAGGGGGGGGCATGTATTAAGTGAAGACCTTTTTTCTATCTTGAATGTCTCTTTAGCGCTATAATTTCATAGAATTCTTTTGAATTGAAAACCATTTACAGAGGAAAAATAATTTGTGCTCACAATAAAACTACACTCCCCACAAAATCTGGATGTACGTATTCTCAGGTGGTTCCGACTATTCTCGAAAAGTTCAAGGAGAAGAAGCCTCAGGTTGTCCAGGCACTGCAGGAAGCCATCGATGCCATCTTTCTCACTGTAAGTGTGCAGACTTTTCACTGATTCAGAGGAGACTGCATCAATAACATTTTTCAAATTGATTGTTTTTATCTCATTTAATGTGATGCATCTCATCGTTTGCTTTTTCAGACCACTTTGCAGAATCTTTCAGAGGACATACTGGCTGTTATGGACAATAAAAACCCTTCTATTAAGCAGCAGGCTTCTTTATTTTTGGCTCGTTCCTTCAGACATTGCACCCAGGCAACTCTGCCCAAGAGCGTCCTCAAACCCTTTTGCGCTGCACTCATCAAGGTACACACAAATTGAGTGGTGGATTGTTAATTTGTAGATTTTCCTGTGTGTCAAAAAGAATGATTATGAACAAGTCACTGCTGTGGCTCACAGAAGTTTCTCTGATACGTCTCTGTTACTCCATCAGCAAGTGAATGACTCTGCTCCAGAGGTCCGCGATGCTGCATTTGAAGCATTGGGGACAGCAATGAAAGTAGTGGGAGAGAAAGCCGTGAATCCATTCCTTGCTGATTTGGATAAACTCAAACTGGATAAGGTGAAGCTCAATGGAGTTGAAATTACGCTCATAAATTTGTTGTCGCTTTCTAACCGCTTTGGTGTTTTTTTTTTTTTTTGTTTGTTTGTTTTTTGTGTGGAATATCTAACAGATAAAGGAAGGTGCTGATAAAGTCGAGCTGCCTGGAGGGAAGAAAGCTCCAGGAGGTGGAGGAAGCGGAGACAAAAAGCCTGCAGCGAAAGCACCCCCTCCTTCTGAAGCTCCGCCGAAGTCCTCCGCCCCATCCAAGAAAACCCCAAGTGCAGCCTCCAGCAAGGTGAGCCATAATTAACCCAGTGAACCAAATCTTGGATATTCTTGACTCCAAATGTACTTCCCCTGTCCGCTGGCTCGGTAAGGGAAATGTGTCATCATTGCTTTTCATTAAAGCTCAGTTTCTCCCCAAAATGTCTTTTGTGTACCAGTCAACAGGTCCAGCCAAGAAAGGGAAATCCGCCTCTGCAGCTGGTGGTAAAAACAAAAAGGCCAACGAAAGTAAAGAAACAACTGAGAATGAGCTGTCGGTAAGTACACACAAAGTTTTACCATGTTTTATTATTATCCTATATTAATCCCTTGCGGGAAATTCCTCTCTGCATTCAACCCATCATGGATGAACCATGAGTAGTTGGCAGCCATCTTTTTTATGATAAAATGTATTCTCTTTTAAAAGTTTTTCTTTTGAATTAAAAATGAATTATCTTGAAATCAAAGTTAAGTAAATTCAATGTTTGTGATTTTCGCCCTTTTAAAGTGTATAGCTTATTCCATATTCCTGCAACTGACCAGTGTGTGGAGTCTTACGTCATATGGATGTGGCAAGGGGAAAGAGGAGCCGTTAATAATAATGCCTTTCAAACGTGCTGTAATTTCAGCCCGAGGTGTGTGAGGAGCTGGCAGCAGGTGTTCTCCCTGCCTCATGTCTCCAGCAACTGGACTCAGCCAACTGGAAGGAGAGACTGGCCAGTATGGAGGAGTTTCAGAGGGTAACTTCCTTTTATTCTGTGTTTGGGTATGGCACATAAAAGCACCATATATGAAGTATGACTGTTAAAGAATACAGATTTTTTTGAACTAGTATTGTATGGATATAAGGGGATTTATTTTATTTATTTATTTATTTATTAAATGCTCGAAAGACTGAAGAAAATCTGACACGTCACTACCTGCTTAGTATTCAGGAATGTTGATCTATGAACTCACATTTGCTTCAAGGCTGTAGAGACAATGGACAAGGCGGTGATGCCGTGCCAAGCTTTGGTCAAGATGCTGGCCAAGAAACCAGGCTGGAAGGAGACCAACTTCCAGGTATCTGTAACCGTATCTATTAGCCAGCAGACATTAGGGGAAAATTTGTTTCCCTGTGAAAAGGTAACTTTACACCTGCTTTGAAATGTGGGAGTAAGAACTAGATATAACATAATACTTTCATTTCTCCAATATGAATGAATGGGGAATTGTAATGTTGTGTTTCTTTATCCCCATGTGCAGGTGATGCAGATGAAGCTCCACATTGTGGCTCTTATAGCCCAGAGGGGCCAGTTCTCCAAGACCTCAGCATCTGTGGTGTTGGACGGCTTGGTGGATAAGGTCGGGGATGTCAAGTGTGGTGGAAACGCAAAGGAAGGACTGACTGCAATCGGAGAGGCCTGCTCACTGCCGTGGACTGCAGAACAGGTTTTTAACTTTTTTTTTTCAGTTTAAAGTTGTTCACACTGGAGCTGAAAGAGCATGAGTCCTATTCAGGAGAGTTAAGCGTTACTTTAGGATCTCAAATCCTGTAATACCTGCGTAGATGGCCTTTCATTTAAAATCTGCACTCGTCATGGCATTTCAGCGCGTCAACAAAACACATTTTTCAATAAATACTGATTTCTGATGACTGTTTTGGTTCCATGTCAGTTTATTTGTTGGGAAAATAGGTCAGCGTCACTGTACAGGGATGAGGTTAATTCAGGTTATTTGCTATATCATAGAGTTCCCTGCCAAAAATGGCATGTGAGCAGGTCAATCGTAAGCAGGTTCGTTACGAAGAAGAATTTTCAAAGGCCAACACAATAATTCTGAGTCTTAATAAATTATGTAATTGAAGTTAAATCTCCACGATCTTTTTTATTCTAAGGTGGTGTCTATGGCATTTGCACAAAAGAACCCGAAGAACCAAGCAGAGACGCTCAACTGGTTGGCCAACGCCATGAAGGAATTTGGATTTGCTGGGTAATTTACAGTCTTCATTGGAAGTCGTATTCTTAGATTTAGGAATGTACTATTTATCACCCTTGAACTTTTTTTTTTTTTTTTTTTCCAAAAATTGTGAGATATTACGGTCTCATGAAAATTACTTTTCTTCTTGCCTGCAGCATCAATGTGAAAGGTTTCATCAACAATGTAAAGACGGCTCTGGGAGCAACAAACCCCGCAGTCCGAACGGCAGCCATCACCCTGCTTGGAGTCATGTTTCTCTACATGGGTGCTCCATTGCGCATGTTTTTTGAGGATGAGAAGCCTGCTCTGCTCTCACAAATAGATGCTGAGTTTGAGAAGGTAATGATTATTTATTTATTTATTTATTTATTTGTTCATTCATTTATTTATTTTTTTGCGACATTTTTTTGCTTTTTATCATGACTATTTTTTTTAAAGGATGTCAAAGAAATCAACCGACCATAATTTTCAGACTATTGAGTGCAAGCCTCACTCACAAATTGTGAAAAGAAAAAAATTATTGTACATATATAGGCCGCACTTGTAAGATGAGACAGATGAGATGTACTTTATTGATCCTTTCAATGAAATACCCACCGTAAATGCTTTCATCCCCCCAAACAGTTTTATCTGATTATTAATAATGAAAATATGACAAAACTAAGATGTTTGTGTTTCGACATCATAGATGCAGGGACAGTCTCCTCCAGCTCCAACAAAATTCACTAAGAAGACAACACAGGAGGAGGATGGGGATGATGTAGAGGAGCAGGACGAAGACGTAGGGGGTGGAGGACAAGATATCATGGACCTTCTGCCCAGGACAGATATCAGGTAACCGCGTATTTGTAGAACACAAAGGCTCATGAGATTCTACCACAATGTCAAAGATATTTTTTTTCTCTGTTAATGCACTTAAAAATGAAAGGTTCTATTCATTCATCCACAAAATATGAAGGTAATTGTCCTTTATTTGTTATATCCCTGTTCTTTCTCCGTTCCACTGCAGATAGCCATACACAGTTTGACAGGCCAAAACTGCAGAAACATTAAAAATTCATCGCTTAACAGAATGAACAGGGATGTCTGGGGAAAGAAAATCAAATTAACATTCAAATAAAGATGGAGAAGAAAAAAAAAAAATCAAGCCATGTGCCACTGTGTTGAAATAGATCCAAACAAACGTCCTTTTGTATATTTTTTTTTTCCATGATTAATACATCTTGTACAGCTGACTGAATTGACTAAAGGCATTTCCGTTGCGTATTTAGCATAAGTATTTCAACCTCTCTGTCCCCCTCGGCAGCGACAAAATCACATCTGATCTGGTGTCTAAAATTGGGGACAAGAACTGGAAGATTAGGAAGGAAGGCCTTGAGGAGGTTGCCGCCATCATCTCAGAAGCGAAGTTCATCACCCCCAGCATCGGCGAGCTCCCTCTGGCCCTGAAAGGACGACTTAGCGATTCCAACAAAATCCTGGTGAGTAAACACAGGCCTGTGCCACGTTAAGGCTCTAGGTCAGTTTTCCATCCAGATTGTCAAGCTGCCTGGTTGACGAGATGAGTCTTCCAATTCAAACAATGTGTTTTTTAATGTTGAGCCAGTAATGATTTCATCAAGATTAACTCTGAATTTTGCACATCACTTGGTGTGATCTCTAGAAACTCCAGAATACCCACACAAGGGATGACAAAATTTCACACTATCATCCTTTGACCGGGCATGGCATAACATGACATGACAATATCCAACAATTTTACTTGAAGAGTAGTAGAAGCAGTGTGCTGTTTCCCTGAAGAAAGTCAAATCACATATTTAATTTTATGACCACTGCGTCCTTTTTACAGGTCCAGCAGAGCCTCACTATTCTGCAGCAGCTGGCTGCCGCCATGGGGCCTGGACTCAAGCAGCATGTCAAATCAGTGGGAATCCCTGTCATTACTGTTCTGGGAGACAGTAAGGTATGGAGGTGTTTGTTCCATCCTTTCTGCTGTCACGGTCTAAAACGCCATTTTCTTTTTTCTATGATTTAGAATGCTTGTGAAACACACGATACAAACTATACTGGAGGCCATATTGGGGGATCATCGATTAAGATATTTACCATCTGCATAGACATGCCATTTGCTCCACCGTAATTTTGTCACTGCCTGTGTGTTGACTGTGTATGTCCCCTTATGTTTTAGGCAAACGTTAGAGCTGCTGCCATGACCACTCTGCAGGCCTGGGTGGAGCATACTGGGATGAAGGAGTGGCTGGAAGGAGAGGAGATGGCAGAAGAGCTAAAAAAGGAGAATCCCTTCTTACGACAGGAGGTATGCGCTCACGCCGAATAATTAGAGATTAATAATTCAAGTGGTCTGTCCTATAAAAATGCCGTTATTCCGATGTAAATGACCATTCTAAAAAAGCTGTTTGAATTTTCAGCTGCTCGGGTGGCTTGCGGAGAAACTGCCCACCCTGAGGACGGTGCCCGGGGACCTCCTGCTGTGCATTCCCCAGCTCTATGCTTGCCTGGAGGACAGAAATGGCGAAGTGAGGAAGAAAGCCCAGGATGCTCTTCCCACTTTCATGATGCACGTGGGCTATGACAAGATGTGCAAGGCCACAGGAAAGCTCAAGGTGAATTCTGGAAGTTAGAAATGATAAAGAAAAGTTTCTTCTAGTGACTTGATCGGTGAAATATACCTTTTAGCTCATCTGCTGTCTCTGGAGACTTCACTAACTGTATCTATATCCCCTTAGCCTGCATCCAAGGATCAGGTGGTGGCCATGTTGGACAAAGCCCGAGCCGTGATGCCGGCTAAACCTGCAGCTCCTGCAAAAACTGGAAAAGGCTCTACAGAACCCAGTAGAGCAGCATCAGGTTTGTCTGATTGCACAGTTGCGAGCTTATTGAATTTGCATAGTAATGATTGATTCAATGCGATTTGGTTGTCGGTTTTATGCATGTTGGTATTTCTGCCAGAGTAATGAGCTATTGATAAAATCGCTAGTGGTTTTACACTAATAGCACTTCTTCAACATCAAGCACGTGACCATTCTGATGAGGTCTTTGCCAGAAAATGTTTGGTTGTCAAACACTTGTGATGTGATCGCCAGCTCTGAGCCCAGAATGTATTTTGTCCTTTGAAGCCTCCAGGTCCCAGGCAGCCGGTGAGGATGTGGTTGATAGCAAACCCGATGCTAAGAAGGTCCGAGGAGGAGTGGCCGCTAAGAAGGTAAGTGCTTCCAAATCATCATGTTCCGTTGCGGTTCATAATTGTCAACCTGGAAAGGCAAAGATTTGCAGAGAGTAGCTGTAGCTGGGCAGTAAATAGGCGGTAGAAAAGGAGGAATGTCTATTAGGATGATATTTTTATTTACATTTTAATAGAGAAACTCGACTGCACTGTTTTTCATCATGGCCTTCTGGTATGATATTGAGCTGATGGTCGGCTGCAGGAGGTGTTGAACCTCATTCTAAACTAATAATTTCATTTGAAAATAAAGCAAACAGACGGCCTAGCACAACATGCATGTCTGTGTAATGGAATAAGTTCTGTTGAAGAAGATAGTGGATTTAAAAAAAAAATAAAAATAATAAAATTCTGTTATACGAACTTCAAATAAATGCCAAGTCTTCTCTCACGGTGAGGTAAGCATTAGTTAGATGGAAAATATTTAGCTCTGCAGGGCAAATTGAATCAGGTGACAAGCAGGTTCGCAATTTTAGGATTGTAATAGGATCACTGTGTATTTTGTCCCACATTCCCATTGTGCACCTCAGTTGTCAGTCCCTTGATGTGACGCATTCCGCATTTGTCTCTGCATGTCATTCGGTTTTCATCTGTCATTTCTTAGCCAAGAAGTGTAAACATGATGTGGTTTTTCTATCCGCTCAGCTCCCTTCCCCTCCCGAGGAACCCGACCCCACCCCTCCCTCCAAGGACAAGGACGCTAATGCTAGTAAAAAGCCCCTGAACAAAGGGAAGGCTGCCGCTGGCAGTCAACAGGTAGATGTGGTTCAGGTGTCTGCCTGATGAGACAGCCTTTAAATTTATACCTGAGATACATGCTGCTGCTTATAAAATAAACCTTTTGAGTGTCCAGCAGCAGATGTGTGTATAAAAAAAAAAAAAAAAAAAAAAGGTTTCTCAGGCTAACAAAGCGTCCACTGAACAAAGCTAACCCCTGTCCTGCTTTGGTCACCCAAACTAATCATGTGTCACTGATTACTAATATTGACACTAAGTGTGGGCTACAATGTGAATCAAAATCTGATTAACGCACCCAACTTATCTGGTTTGCCATGTGGCGGACCCCCCCAAAAATCCTGACTTAATCAAATATAGGTAATGCATGCTTACAATGACGGCGAGATGTCGTGTCACCCCATCATATCATTGCATGAATGTGTTATTTGCATGCCTCTGACCACTGTTGTATGTGTGTTTTACCACCGTGCTTACACGTTTCCACTTTCACTGTCAATGGTCAGCATACTCCTTATCTAACCATTCACAACAAACTGTATACGCGTCTGCTTATTTGATGTGATGTAAAAACGACCATGCTAATGAGCCAGGAGATGAAAAACAGAAAATTCAAAGCACTCGACTACAAACCGAATGGCCTCACTCTTGTTTCCTTTTTCAAGGGCGCAGCTGGTAAGAAGACCACAGCCAAGGGCATGAAAGACGACGAAGATAAGTCGGGGCCAATTTTCGTCCTCATCCCCAATGCTAAAGAGCAGAGAATCAAAGAGGAGAAGCAGCTGAAGGTACTAGACTGGCTGAACATCGTGCTGTGGCTGGAGCAGTTACTCGGATGTCAATGTATTTCACTTGGCACAGTTTTAAGCTCAGTGGGGAAAAAAATTGAATTCATGGCCAAGTTATTGTGAACCCATGTTTTGCTGTGCAGCTGTTCCTAATGAACTGGCCATTTCTATACAGAAAGAGTAACCTTAATGATTGAAAGTTTGGTACATATTTTTAATACGTATTCATAGAAATCCAAAGTTTTATCATTTTTGGGTCGGTCCTCCTTCAGCGAAGCAAACTTGCGTCGTGGAATCAACTGACTGCACTTTTTTTTAAATTTTTTTTTTTTTTTTTTTTTACCCCCAAGCACATTGGGGGAAACAATCCAACCTTGAAAATTGCTTTGAATGTATATAATAATAGCCTAACCTTTTAGATTAGTTTTTGCAAATGAAGCTAGTTGCAGCAGGATATGTTAAGTTCCCATAAGTACATTGCCCGTCTCACAATGAGACTCTTGTACATATAAACATTATTATAATAAATATATATATATATACATATATATATATACACACACACACACACACACACACAAATCTGAACTCGATCACATATCCTTTTAAAAAAACTTGTGTCCCTTGCAGATATTGAAGTGGAACTTCATGACTCCTCGAGATGAATATGTTGAACAACTCAAAACTCAAATGTCCACCTGCTTTGCAAAGTGGCTCCAGGACGAGCTCTTCCACTTTGACTTCCAGAGGCATGTGAAGGCCATTGGAGTAATGATGGAGGTAAGGACTACATCTTTCCTCGTTTTGTCTTTGTTTCAGAAATGACATGATGATTCGGACTGCTGCTCCTCCTCGCAGGGTACCATGTTATTGTTAAAACCATGTGTTTTACAGAGGTTGGAAAGCGAGAGTGAAGCCACGATGAGCTGCCTGGACCTGATTTTGAAGTGGTTCACCCTGCGCTTCTTCGACACAAACACCACAGTCCTGATGAAGGTGCTGGAGTACCTTAAGTTGTTGTTCGCCATGCTCAACAGGGAGAGCTATCACCTCACTGAATATGAGGCCAACTCCTTCATCCCCTACCTCATACTCAAGGTCAGCAATCATCACATGCGCAACAACAACAAGCCTTGAAAGACTTCCTTGCCCACAGTTGTTGTTTTTTTGTTGACTAGGTCGGGGAGTCGAAGGACGTGGTTCGCAAAGACGTCCGAGCCATTCTGACTGTGCTATGTAACGTTTATCCCGCATCCAAGGTCTTCCCTTTCCTCATGGAAGGAACCAAGTCGAAGAACTCCAAGCAAAGAGCTGGTAGGTTTTACACACAATGCAGCAGAAAGTTGATGCAACCCTTTCCAGGAATATATTCTAAACAAACATAAAAAAAACAACAAAAAATACCCCTTATGTCCTCAGAATGTCTGGAGGAGTTGGGTTGTTTAATAGAAGGCTATGGAATGAATGTATGCCAACCGACTCCTGCAAAGGCTCTGAAAGAGATCGCTGTTCACATTGGGGACCGGGACACATCCGTCCGTAATGCTGCCTTGAACACGGTGGTGGCTGTCTACAACGTGTGTGGAGACCAGGTCTACAAACTAATAGGAAATGTAAGCTAATCATCACACATGCAGAGAACTCCAACTCAGTCCAAACAGGTTTTTACAAGAAGTAGCTCACACGCCGTCCTTTCAGTTGTCAGAGAAGGACATGAGCATGTTGGAGGAGAGGATCAAGCGCTCAGCCAAGAAGACCCCCGCAGCTCCAGCCAAACAGAATGCGCCGGAGAGGTCCCAGAGGGAACATCCGACTAATACCAATTCCACTTTCCTCCGCAAGCCAGCACAGGAAGACCCGAACAAACTGAAGTAAGTCACCTCCGGCTGCAGGGAGGACTATCTTTGTGATTGCAGATCCACTTGTGTCCATGTTGAAATTTGCTGCTCCTGCGGGGATCGGGTTTTTCAAGTTTGCGTATTTGTGTATTCATGTTTCAGTAAGAAATCCGATAACGGCCAAATACATAAATGTCAAAGTTGTAGAATGCTAATTTTACAGGACAGTCATCCCGCGCTTCCAGCGTCCATTGTCCAAAATGCTCAGGTGTTTTATACATTTATTTATATCCCTCCAAAGAATTTTCGGCCGTTAGGCATCGATTTCAAAGTCAATCCAACATTAAACTTCTTCATAGTAGTTCAGGTTAAACCGTCTCTATCCACGCTCGCACCGAGTTTTATCTCTACTATGTCGACGCAACACATCACTCCGCTCTCGACAAAAGAACCGCCGTGGATTCCTCTAAGCTAATTTAAATTGACTAGGTCGGGGGCTAACCCAAGGCTGCATGGAGGTGTCTATTGTTAAATATAGATACTGATTTGCCATAGGTTTAATTTTGTGATTTAGATTTTCAGATTCTGAATTAAAATGATCACTGATTAGTTTTAAGACATTTCAGAAAATGTCTTCATAACACCCCAAATATATTGAGCATATATGCTGTAGAGGGAAGAAAGTCAACAAAAGGACCCCACTTAATGTGCCAGGAATGTGTACTATTAATTTCTTAAAATTTTAATCATTATCAAAATGCAAAATTTATAAATATATGTGCTGCTGTAGCTTGAAACATAGTGATTGCATAACACCTTTATTACTTTCTATTATTAGAACACAGCAGAACTTCATGATTGAATAATATAAAAAGTGTGTGTGTGTGTGTATATTATTATATATATATATATATATATATATATATTTTTATTTTTTTTTTATTTTTTATTTTTTAGAACCTGCTATTTGCAGCATCTAGGTTTCCATGTGCAATCTAGCCATGAGGTCATTGTGGTGTGCCAGTGTGAGGGGGTACTATACAGATTTCTAGTTGAAATAGTGGCGTGATGGCAAGCTTACAGCATCAGCATGGGGCGACTGGAAACCCTGTGTTGAGCCTCCGATCCTGCTTGTGATGTCCACCTTTTGCCGGGCCGCCCAAGTAGAACTCTTTCGTGGAAACACCGGGCGTGTATCATGCAGATGTTTCCAACTGTCATTCATAAGCATGTCTGTCATTCTCTCATATAACCAAATCTTAGCTCCATCACCAAGTATGTGATTTTAATGTCGTGACTGGACCGTATTGGAGTTTCATGCCACATTTCTTGACTGTTTCTGTTGTGCTCGAAACTAATCTGTCCTCTTCTTGTCCTGTCTTCCCGAGTCATCGCATGTTTGGTTGCTTTCACGGACACACGTTTGACACATGAAAGTTGCCATGTGGTGGAAAACCGTAGCGGTCTGTGAAACCAACCACTGTGTGTCTTTGGCTGGCTGCTGTGCCGGCAGGCTGCATGTCTCTTAACCCCTTCATCTTATATCCTGTGATTTCCGCCCCTCTCTGTTCTGCCTGCCTTCCTTTCTGGAGCAGAATAATGTATCGCACATATAGGATGTGAGTACCTCTTCCTCCTCCTCCTGCCCTCATTGCTCGGTTTCCATCAGGAAAAAAAAACCCTCTTCTCACCATTCTTCTACGATTTGAATAGACGTTTTTTTTTTTTTTTTTTCTGTCACACTTGAGTTTATGTAGTGCTTCATTATACCTGGAGTTTATACTTAAATGCCAAAATCATCTGGTAAGTAAAGCAGAACAAATCATGATCTTTTAATGAATGTCATCACTTACTGCCTCATCGCTCTCTTCATCTTGCTTTTTGAATGCTTATCTAATATAATCTTGACGACTTTAATTTTGCTGATGGTAAAATGAATGCTGCGCCTTCTAAAAGTCAGATTTATCAAATGGCTTTTAACATTTTCAGGAGGGAGGAGACCGCTTTAAAACTCGGGATTTTACGGTCAAACAATAATTCAACAAAAGCTTAAACTGCAAAAACATTTCCAACAGAACCTGATCAAAACTAGATAAGTGGAGCTCGTGCATACATAATAGATTCAACATATTTCTCTATCAAAAAATCAATCGATTTTACTCTTGTTAAAACAACGACTGAAGTCAGTTTATTTCTTTGAGGTGTCAGGCCTTTTTGTTATATATGGAAAATGAAGTTTGTGTTAAAATCACACCTGGAAACCAAATCCAGTGTCAAAAACGAAATGGTTGATGGTAGATACTGGCATTCAACCGGCTATCTAAACAGCCTGGATGAGCATCTGGGAACGTCAGTTCAACAAACTAAGATGATTTTTTTCCCCCAGTATGAAATATTAGTGTGTAACAACATGTGCTGATGTATTTTTCAAACACTGAAATCAGCTGTTAGTTTGTAATGGTTTATGAACTGTTATCCTTAGAACCCGGGTGGCTGGCCCAAAGCATAATTCCTTTTAAATGAATTAGACAATGGCTTTATCAGATTTGTCATTGTTTTAAAACTGTGTTTTGCTGAAATGTGTCTCTTCCGTTTCTATTTCTTCTTCAGTCCTCATGTAATACCGAGCTGCTCGTAGTCACCACAGTAACAAAAATGTGGATGTTATTTTCCTTTTATTGAACTCCTTAGATTTGATTTATTAAAAAAAAAAATGTGTGTGTGTGTGTGTACATACACACATACATGTATGTATTTAAATGTTGTGCTGTAATGTTTTGAGATCAGTGCTAATCAGCTCCAGTCCTGACAGTCTAATGGGATCAGTCTGTGCACACACTTAAATGTTAGTCTTAAATAGATGGATTAGACTCAGCTCCTTTCATCAGGAAAATTGTAATTTTTTTGCCAAATGATGGAAATGAGACTATGTATCCTTTTTTTAAAAAGTGTAATTGACAAAGTCAGAACTGGAGCTTAGAGGCACTGATCCCCCACACATACTAATTATGCTGTTGTTTGCACTGTCTCTCCATCCAGCCAAGCCCGTCAGAACGCCCAGCACAGCGAGTCCTCTCACCCCTCCATCCCCAAGGAGTTCCAGTTAGACCTAGACATGATTGAGATGGACCAGAGCAGGGTGTGTGAGCTGCCGGACCTGGTCCAGCACAAGTTGGACGAGCTGCTGGAGCCCATCATGATCCCGGAACCCAAGTAATTCCGATTCAAGCAGACAGAGTTCTGATTCAACATGGGCTAAAATGTAGGGGAAGTATTCCAGTGTCTCAACTTTCTTCTTGCTGTCGTTGAAGGATGCGCTCTGTCTCCCCCCACTTCGATGACCTCCACAACAGCACGGCATCCACTATAAACTTTGTCATCTCTCAAGTGGCCAGCGGGGACATCAACACCAGCATACAGGCCCTGGCCCAAGTAAGTCGCTCTTATCAGTCGCCATGGCAGCGAACACAATGGTGAAGATATCTTCGGAGAAAAATCCCTATATTCTGTCAATATTCCAACGCATATGATTGCCTTACCGGGTTATGTGTGTTTTGCATTAGTGATTTGCATTGGAGATGTTTTCAAATGCGCACCGTTGGAACATGTGGCCATGCATACATTGCTTTTATTATTGTGACTATATGATTCTTTGTCAAACACTGAGTTAGATGAATATCCCAAACAACTAATTTGTAACTGTGAAACTATATTGGTTGGACAAAGGCAGCGAGCAAAAATGAATAACAATCTACTCAAAATATAATTTTCAATATCATCACAAACGGAGCCGAAAGAGTGGCAAAGACGCGTCATTACATTCAAATTTCCGTCGCTGCAGATCGACGAGGTGCTGCGGCAGGAGGACAAAGCGGAGGTGATGTCGGGACACATTGACCAGTTCCTCATCGCCACCTTCATGCAGCTGAGGCTCATCTATAACACATACATGGCGGATGACCGGCTGGACAAGAAGGACATTTTCAAGCTGTACAGCTGCATTATCGGAAACATGTTGTCCGTGAGTACCTTTCTCATGCCGTTGGTTCAAACGATGACACAGCGATTGCTTGATTCGGCCGTCAGAGATAAAGGTGTTCCCGATCTCGCCCTCAGTTGTTCTCGATGGAGTCCCTGGCCAGAGAGGCGTCAATGGGTGTTTTGAAGGACCTAATGCATGGTCTGATTACACTGATGCTGGACAGCAGGGTGGAGGACATTGAAGATGGGCTACAGCTCATCAGATCAGTCAACCTGCTTGTGATCAGAGTCCTGGAGAAGTCGGATCAGACCAACATACTCAGGTGAAGACCGTCAATGATCAACAAACATCCTTTTGCGGTTAACAGCAAAGTCGTACATCACGTACGACTCATCAAGTTCACCTTTTTAAGTGGAAAAATTATGACTTCAGTAATTAGAAAAAATTCCCCCAAACTAAAGTAGCAAAGCCAAACTAGCAGTGAAAGTATGTTTTAACTGGCTCCTGGCTCCCTGCAGCGCACTGCTGGTGTTACTGCAAGACACCCTGGTCTTGACAGCTGGATCTCCCATGTTCTCTGAACTGGTCATGAAGGTACGCGTCACTCCGCTTTACTTGTGTGAGACATTTGGAAAGGACCGTGGCGATACTAGCAGTGTGTGTTTGTGTTTGCATGTGCAGTGTCTGTGGAGGATGATCCGCTTCCTGCCGGAGACCATAAACAATATCAACCTGGACCGCATCCTCTTGGATGTCCACAACTTCATGAAGGTGTTCCCCAAAGAGAAACTGAAGCAGCTCAAGAGCGACGTCCCACACAGAACCCTCAAGACCCTCCTACACACACTTTGCAAGCTCACTGGTGCCAAGGTAGCACAAACACACTTGACGTCCCTTTTCATAATTAAATGATCAAATCTGTAAAGCTGGTGATCTTCACGCCGGTCTGATCGACAGATCCTGGACCACCTGTCGATGATAGAGAATCGAAACGAGTCGGAGTTGGAGGCCCACTTGAGACGCGTCGTCAAACACTCCAGCAACCTGTCGGGTCTCAAGAGTGACCGAGGCAATGAGAAGGGCGGACTGCGTTCGGTGGGTTACACATTTAAAAGCTGACCGAGATACGCAATTAATAAAAATTACAACAAACATACTCCTTGCTGGGATTTAATATCCCCTGAACTTGTATTTGCTCTTTTCCTTTTCTTTGAAAAATGACTCCATTTCCCCCAGGATGATCATATGTCAAAGGCAAAGGTCAGTGACATCCTGTCTGAGATCTTCAAGAAGATTGGCTCCAAGGAGAACACGAAAGAGGTCAGACCTGATGCATCTCCGACGGAGGCTTATTCATTTTGCTCATTTTTAGATTGAAAAGAAGAAAAACTGCTCATTAACAAAGTACCAAATCTCCCCAGGGTTTGACAGAGTTGTATGAGTACAAACAGAAGTACTCTGATGCCGACCTGGAGCCCTTCCTCAAAAACACTTCGCAGTTCTTCCAGAGCTACGTGGAGCGGGGACTCCGTATGATTGAGTCCGAGAGAGAGGGCAAGACCCGCATCCAGACCTCTGCAGGTACAAGAGCAGAAAACCTAAAAGTCCTGTTTTTCATTAAAAATAAGCAAATCCTACTTTTATGTATATTATTAGATTAAGAAAATACTCAAATAGGCCACAGGTTGCAGATGAAAGCCAGTGCAAAAGACTAATTTGGGCAAATTAGTATGCGTTTGAAATTTTACATTAAATTTTGTCCGTAAGTCAAATACAGGAGATTCTCGACCTGTCAGAATTCAGTCCCTATGGAGCGACGTAACACCATTTTCACCCGTAAAGGCGAACAACGAAAACGAAAGTACAAACGGGAAGCGTAAACAAAGACGTATTCGTCTGCTCGGCTTGCTAACTAGTTCCACACAATATTGGTTTCAACTTGGTCGTAAATCGAGGACTTCCTGTACATTGGAGAGTCATAATTGTCTCTACAAGGCCCGGGTCAGTTGTAAGAATCATGTCCAGATAGAACTAAGCTTGCGACAGTCGTGTAGTAACGTGTGTTTCCGCAGTGATCCCTCAACACGGCGTGGACTCCACGCTGAGCGGCAACAGCGAAGAGCTGAAACCGGCGTTTTACTATGAGAGACTGAAGATCCTCCGACAAAGACAAGGCCTGGAGAACACCTCCAGAGTGAGTCCCCTCCCCCGTATCCCAAGTACTCTATGTCGGAAGCCTTTCAAGTGTGTGATAAAGTGCCGTCCCAAATCAGCGTCAGCCGTCTGATGTCAAAACACAGTGGCGGAAGTACTCCTTTTCTCCTCGGAGATCAAATGGAGTGAAAGCGTAAAGTGGCATCAAGTAAATAATAAAGTAGAAGTTCTTGAGTAACTGCATTTGGTTACTGTCTGCCACCAGTTGGTCTTAAAGACCTACAGTTGAACCTTGACTTATGAGTGCATCAACTATTCAATTTTCCAAGGTAAGAGCCACCGCTCTTTGGATTTTTTTGCTTTGAGGTACAAGCCCAGATCTGAGTTAAGAGTGAGCGGGATGAGCGTTTCTTACTGTCTCAGGGGTGGCGCTTAATAAATAAATTAAAAAAAAAATGAAGAAAATTTAAAAAGCGGGACGCAACGCCCGCCGCTATTTAGCCCAAAGAAAATCATGGAAAAACATGAGCGAGGCGTGCGTGTTTGTCGACTTGTCCGTGAAGAGATGGAGAAGTTGTAGGTGAGATTCTGTTACCTAGAGTATTATGTGAGAAGGCAAGACACATTTATGGGAGTTTGTTGCGGAAGACGGTGAGGACGTCAATGGACGGGGCCTCAGAGCAGTCATTCAAAGCCAGTCGGTAATGGTTTTATCATTTTAGCATTTCTAGCTATTTAGTTACATTTAGTAATATTTGGTAAAAAAAATTGTTTAACGTGTAGCAAAGTGTGCAAGTTACTTAGCGATATATTTTAGCATCAAAAAACTCCCCCAACCTCCTTCGCCGATCTTCTCCACCGCCATCTTCGACCCGTTTTCAAGGTAATTACACTAAATGAAGCCAGTTTATTTCTTTAGTCTGTTTTATTATGCATTATTTGTTATTTATAAAGTAAATTTTATTTATTAAAAAAAAAAAAAAAAACAGTAAATAATGGTTGTCTAGGATGGAAAGATAGCTTTTAAATTCATTTTAATAGGGAAATTGAATTTGATATACGAGGAAATTGAGTCACGAGCTCGGTCACGGAACAAAATTAACTCATAAGTCTGGGTATTACTGTATTTATAAGTAATAACAAGCCAGTTATAAATTCAACAGAAGGGTTTTTTCAGCAGAAGTCCAGCCTCAACCCACTTGGTTGTTTCGATGGAGAATCAAAACCATTAACTACATGTTCATAACGGAAGCTCCTCCCTCTCTCCGTTCGGTTGCAGGGCGGCGGCGGCGGCGAGGACGAGCCTCAGCAGCGGCCTCCCATCTCGTCCCTGCTGTCGTCCAAGCCATCCGTGGCCTCGTCCACCGACATGCTCCACAGCAAGCTGTCGCAGCTCAAAGAGTCCCGAGAGCTCTATCAGCAGGAGCACAACGCGCACACCCGCTCCCCGACGCACACCCGCTCGGCCTCGCCGGCGGCCAACCTGGACGACCTGAAGAAACGACTGGAGCGGATAAAGAGCAACAGGCAGTAGGAGCGACTAAATCGCCATCTCCCCTTTTAAACACATTCTGTTCGTGCTCCGGTAGATGGAAATTTAAAAGCACTCGGACCGTAAAGCCCACCACTTCCACTGTACCAACAGTTGAGGTTGCGATTTAAAACCTCCTCAAAATTCGAGCCTGACTCCACCCACTGTGCCTGTACGGTAGTAGAAATCTAACACACCTAACCTGATTGTAGTGTAACTTAAGGCTGTGACTGGGGTTTTTTTCACATCAAACACACACAGGCGTGCGTGCCCCCACACACACACACACACACACACACACACATAAACACAGCACAAACCATCCAGGTGTTTTTAAGCTCTTATTCAACCCTAAGATATAATGTCAAATGATGTTTTTATTCAGACATCAAGTAACTGTTCTGTTTTTACCAATAAAGCATCAGGGCAAAAAAAAAGGAAAAAAATGTCAAATTCGGAGCGTAGCGAGCGAGTCGTGGTGTTTTTGTGCAGGAGCATAGTCCGCTATAGTTGTCACGTCTGTACAGTTTCATCTTACAATTAAAATGGTCACCGAATTCACTTCCCAGTCACTCCCTCCCCACCCTTTTATCCACTAAATTTTGTCTCGCTGTACTATATTGAAAACGTGTACGTCTCCTCCCCCTTTTTCTCCGTTTGACGGGACAATATGTTTGTACATATTTAATCGTAACTAACCCACCAAATTGATAGATAGCGCTTTTTGGAATCCACGTGGGTGGGAAAATGACACTTCTCACTGCGTGATTCACAATCCTGCTGCTGTGCGTGCAAGGAGGGAGACTGCTGCAAGAAGCCAAACCCAACTATTCAAGCGGTGTGAATGTGGTGTATTTCTGCCCCCTTGTGTTGGACCGCTGTCAGGACACCCTGGTGGCAGTCCACTGTAAAGTCATTTATAAGGAATGAACCACTAAGGGCAAATTTTCCCTTTTTCATTTTTCTTACAAAAATGTTTTTCTAATTTAATCTGGTAAAGTCAGACGTTCTTTCACGTCAGACAGTGAAATCGTTTGACAAAATCGTTTGTTGCTGGTGGGATACGCGAGTTGAACAATGCCTGATTTCTGTCAATTTCAGGCATTTTCACAGAGTTGCGGTGTCCTTTCAGTTCCGCTGCGTTTGCATCGGTGAGACTTGGGTCTGACCGACGAGTCTCAAAAAGCCGGGTTTCAGAACGCAGGTAGTTTTTATCACACTCGATGTTTGGTCAGAATGTCCAGCCAAAGGATTCGCCTTTATTCTGAAAAGCAACCGTTTGGTGGCCCGTCAAACGGTTCATCTAAAGTCCCCTTTTCCATCGCTTCAGTTTAATTCGAGAGGCCCAAATGTCTTCTTCGTCCCGGTCAAGCCGAAAAGGTTTGAAACCCGCAGCTCTTGGTGGTTCAGGACTTGGGGCGGGGGAGGGGGGGGGGGGCAAAAACAGAAAAAAAACAGCTGCTTTTTTTTTTGAAGAGGCGACAGTTTCATGCTTCCCCCGTTGCCTCCTTCTAGCCAATCAGAACCGAGCGGGTCTTCTCGGTTTGGGGAATGAAGGGGCTTTGTTCG